>PQWD01003279.1:107501-294584 GCA_019425675.1 Leucinodes orbonalis
TCTTATTATTATATAGTTCTTGTGTGAGTTTACATCTTATAAATTCTTTACAAAGCTTGCTTAATGATAACCCTTTTCTTAGAATTTTAATAATTCAATAGCAAGAGTTATTTTATTAGTAAACCTCATCTGAAATCAAAATAGGTTTTTTGTTCACTATACATCTTTCATTGCATAGTAAAAGTGCAGCATTATTTGTAGTTTAAGCAACCCTAAGCCGGTCAGAATTCGATTACAGTAGGCTATTAAGTTCCACGCTAGGGCACGAGCCTACCTCTACGTAAATGGCTTAAGTTCTCTACGCGGCCGGACTACGATGGCCTGACTTTCAGTTTTAAAAGTCTGCTTCGCAAGTGCGTGCGCCGCCGTTTCTCACGATGTTTTCCTCCAAGTGCGTCAGATACGTAACATATAATTTCGAAAACATCTGAAAGTCAATTTGGTCGTGCGGTATGTAACTACGCACCTTCAGATCGGAAGGCACAACAGTTTAAAAGCTTTTGAATCAGCTTTAAATTAATGAAGTAGTTCCCGATACTGCTGATGAAACTTCAGACGATGTATTTAAATCTGCGTCACATGCAGGCTGGTTCCCTTCGCGACTTACTGGTTCGTGGCCACTTATCGGAGAGCATCTCGTGGTACAAAGACGAGGAGGAACGCGAGAAGAAGTACATGCTCCCGTTGGACGGGCTCAAGCTGCGTGATCTCGAACAAGGCTTCATGTCGCGCCGACACATGTTCGCGCTTTTCAACCCTGAGGGCAGGAACGTTTACAAGGTAACTTGATGGTTTTTGTAGATATATTTACGTTTTTTTTGCCTATCAAAATATCTACGAGATGGGAATGGCAAAAGCCTAAACCAAATTAATTACGAGTAAAATTAACTTCTGCTCAACAGAGAAGCGCATTTGCTTTACGCATGTTCTGCCAAAATTCAGTGTTATATAAGTGTAATTTGCAATTTAAAATCTCTGAAAACGTCATGCCATCCAGTTAAACGAAGAGGTGACAGTTGTTTTCAAATCTGCCACCACCATAGGTATTTTTGTAAATGATTTTTCGCTGTTGGCTGCGGATAACATTCACAGCTTCACCGGACAAGTGGCGAGATCAGTTGGCTTTCAGCACCAGCCAGAATCTTGCATATCCTACTAGATAATTTTAATAATGAAACGCTTGCCACTTATAGTTTCGTTCATTGTTCTGTAAGGTGTTGGTAGTCACACGAAAGCACTTTAATTTTGTTATCATCACATTAGCTGTAGCAAGTTCTATTATAATGTTTTCACTATGTTTGAACAGTATAGTATTTGTTTCTATGTTTATCTTGTAGGACTACAAGCAGCTAGAATTGTCGTGCGAGAATCAGGATGATGTAGATTCATGGAAAGCCTCCTTCCTCCGCGCTGGTGTGTATCCAGAAAAGACATCTGAAGCTGCCAACTGTGATGAGGTATTATAAATTTTTGAACTTGATTATTTTAAGCCTCTTTGAATACTTTTATCCTATTCACTTCCCTGTAATAACTGTTTTTTTTTTAAAACATTCCTTTCTTCTGATAATTTAACAATATTATTTTAACTAGCTTGTTTAAGCAGTCTATTGTTGCTTTATAATAATATTTATTGAAGTTTATTTATATAATTGGTATGTTTAACATATACCATATAATACGGTGTATATGTCAGTGGTATGTCATGAGATCTGTTGTTTTGTCATGCTAAACAGAGTGAAGGATCTGAGGTTTGTCAACGTAGGCTTGTTACATACAACATGGTGAACACACAGCATACATCATTAGTTTTCCTACACTAATGTGTAATAAGTTGTATGTCCACTTACTTACCTTTGTATCCATTTCATATTTTGATAACATGTTATACAAACAATATCGCGCTGTTTTAATTTTTATATCATATGAATAACAAAACATTTTGATTGATATATTGTTTGATATGATTTTAGTGCTTCGGCAAACCTAACAAAGAGTATGTCACTTTTACTTTAGTTATGATTTTGGGTATTTGAAGTTAACATAACATAGTGAGGCCGTTATTACTTGAAGTATATCGAAAAACTTGAATTGTTAATAACAATGCCATCGAAATATTAAAAGTATGTAAAAGAAAACTAAAAGGCGTAAAGGCCTGATTTATTCGAAATATGAATGAAAACATAAAATGCTACTAGTAGCTTCAATTGACTAGTTGTTTCGCTTAACATAATCGGGCCAGTTTTAGTATTCAGGTCATTCAGATTAACACTTTATGCAGGTGGACATATAGCTTATACTTGCACAGTAAATTAATCAATACTTCATTGTTCGGTTGCAGAGCTCAGATAGTGCAGCCACAAGTAGCATGGACCCGCAGCTCGAGAGGCAGGTGGAGACGATCCGCAACTTGGTGGACTCGTACATGCGCATCGTGACGAAGACCACTCGAGATCTCGTTCCTAAGACTATCATGATGCTGATCATTAATAACGCCAAAGATTTTATCAACGGAGAGCTCCTTGCACATCTGTACGCATCTGGCGATCAGGTCAGTAGTGATTGGACATAAATATTCATTGCACTTTGTTTCATTTTATGTCAGTATTACAGCATTATCTTTCTTAATTTTGCATGAACACAGTTGTGCAAGTTTTATATATGAGCTTATTAAGGCTATGCCTTACTATTGATATATTAAGATTGTCCCTAAGATAAATCTCCATAAGTTGAAGGTGCAATTAATAACTTACTAATTAATTAATAAAATAATTAATAACTTTACCCAATATATTATTGTAAATGTATGCATAAAACTAGATAACTACCAAGATTCATTTTCTTGACAAAATATACTTCTGCAACAGGCATCACCTCGATATTGAGGCTATTAAGACCACAATTAAGTACAGTCCTGCCAGATAGGAATATATTGAGTATTGGTGTTAATTTCCGTCGTAACTTTTTCCCCCGATTATGCATTGGCAAGGCTTCGTCCAATTAATGTTGTAGGTTGATGAGGTAGGTTCTAGTAGTCGGTAGTTATTAAAGGCAAAAATGAAACATTAATTATATTTGTTTTCGACAGTCACAAATGATGGAAGAGTCACCAGAAGAGGCACAGAAGCGCGAGGAGATGCTGCGCATGTACCACGCGTGCAAGGAGGCGTTGCACATAATCGGCGACGTTTCCATGGCGACGGTGAGCACGCCCGTGCCGCCGCCCGTTAAAAACGACTGGCTCGAGAGCCGGCTGGACTCCAACCCTCGTCTGTCGCCACCCTCGCCGGGCGGCCCACGTAGGGCTGCGCCAGCGCAACAAGGTTAGTTTTTCCAATATATGGATGTAATGTCCCTGTTCTTAATTTTACGGGCCCCAAAAATGTATCTGCATTGTGTTACTGACAGATTAGAATAAATTACCGCCAACTATAAAAGCCACCTCGGATTTTTAAAGCCGGGGTGTAAAAACCTATTACCACCACGTGCAAAAAAACCTGTTAGAGGCGAACAGAGAACTCATAAAGATTTTTATTGCTAAAGTTACCTAAAATTTGCCTAAAGTGAGGCTAACCGGTCTGGCCGTAAAAAACAGTAAAAAAAGTGATCCATGTTTGCCAGTGTAGTCGCGGGAGAGCAATAAATACAATTTTTACTCAATGATTATTGCTTTATTAGACTATACCCACTCTTATATAATATGATGTACGTGATTTTATGCAGTGGCGTGCACAGAGATAATGAGTAGGTATGCAAAGTGAGGGACACAAATCATAATAACAATAAACAATTTTCATTTTTGTCAAATTGAGTGCTGTTGATGACAGCAGATCGCTTATGGTTTCAAATCTGTAGTGGAAAATGAGCAAATAAGTGGTTGGATATCATGGCAATTTTCCGTGCTGTCTAGACGCATAGGGTAGGCATTGCTTATTTGCATATATGGAGTCACTGATTTTATGTAAGATTTATTTATAGACGTATATGAAACTAACTACGTGGGATGTCTGTATAATTAAATTCAGATATCCCACGGCTTAGTGTAAGTGGGTACAGTGAGCAATGTGTGTACAGGGTCGCTGGGTCAGCGCGGCGCGCCGCCTCCGCCCGGCGCGGGCACGGGCCGTCCGGCGCCGCCGCTGCCGTCGCGGCCGGGCGGCGCGCGCGCCCCCGCCGCCCGCCGCCCGCCCCGCGCCCGGCGCCGGCCTACCCGCGCCACTCATACCCACGTGAGTACGCCCACACACTACTCATAGACACTACACGCACACTGCTACACACTCACACACCCCGCGCCGCTCATGCACACGTGAGAACGCCCACCCACTGCTACTGACACTACATGCACACTCACACACCCCGCGCCGCTCATGCCTGCGTGAGTACGTCCACACACCCGTACTGACACTACACGCACACTCGTACACACACTCCGCGCCGCTCATGCACACGTGAGTATGCCCACACACTGGTACTGACACTACATGCACACTTACACACCCGCGCCGCTCATACCCGCGTGAGTACGCCACACACTCGTACTGACACTACACGCAAACTGATACTGACACTACACGATCACACTAGCGCTACACACACGGACATCGCGCTTCTCATACCCACGTGAGTACGACTGTGCACACTGGTGCCTGCACCACACAAACGCACTAGCGCTACACATGCGGACACTCCGCGCCCCTGATACCCACGTGAGTACGCCCCCACACTCGTACTGACACTACACGCACACTGGTACGCACACCTCGCGCCCTTCATACCCACTTGAGTACACCGACACATTTGTAAAGGCACCACGAACGCACTAGCGCACACCCACGCTACACCCACGGACACCCCACGCTTCTCATACCCACGTGAGTATACCGACACACTAACCGCGCAAACGTACACAGACACTACACGAACACACTAGCGCTACACACACGGACACCCTACTCCATACCCACGTCAATACATCGCACACTGATACTGACACTACACGCACACTGGTACGCACACTCCGCGCCCCTCTTACGCGAGTACGCCGACACACTGACTGCGCACACTGGTGCCTGCACCACACAAGCGTTTGTGTGTGTTTGTGAGTGTCCACGTGTGTAGCGCTAGTGCGTACTAGCGCTACACACGTGGACACTCCGCGCCCCACGTACTCACGTGAGTACGCCCACACACTGATACAGGCACCACACGAACGCACTAGCGCTACTCACACACAAACATATACACACACTCCACGTCGCTCATACCCACGTGAGTACACCACACATCGAAACACTAACGGCGCATACTGAAACAGACACCACACCCACATACTACCGGCGCAAACACAATTACCCCGCGCCACTCATATAAACCCGAGTACACCGCGCACTGACGTACTATATCCCATTGATAATGACAGTATATTTATGTGAAGTTGTATTCTATCAGATTCCCTTGGTTCAGTCGTGGGATTCATTGCCTGTGCATTTGTGTGGGTTTCGCTTTTCTGACAATGGTATATGTATGGGTAATGTAACAGCCATAATTAAGTATAATAGTTGTGCTTTCTACTAAATATTTATATGTATTTGAAAGTATTTTTTTGGGCATAACATAATAACACAGTTTGCTAATATTTATTATAACCTAGGTGCAAGTAGAATATCTATATGGACAATATGGTAATAAGGCACTGTTTTGCCGTATCCCGTACAATGTAATATCTATTAAAAATATGTTTGCGAAGAAATAATTGAAGGGAGCTCTCTATTATTTATATAAATATTGGCTTATTATTAAATTAAATCCAACGGCTGTGCTATATACGAACTCCATTCGATATGCAATTTATGAAAGGCCTAAGTCACCCGTAAAGAGCTATTTGATATGTCACAGAATTGTGTCAGTAAATAATATATTTTAGTATAGAATAACATTATTTACGACAAATTATTCTCGTAATATGTCATAGTGTAGGAAAGAAGAAGTGATCACTAAATGAAAATTTTTTAGATAAACTTTGGTTAAGAATAAATACTAGTTGCTATACTAACTCTATAGCGAGTAAATTCAATCAGTCAAGGTATTGTAGGCGTGTGAAATGTTTAAAAATAAGTAGATACTGGGCATAAACAGTGCACGAGTTGAGTGTGTGGTTGTTTTCCGCAGGCGGCGCTAAGCGGCTTCGGCGGCGACCTATAACTAACCATAAGTTAAAGAACGTAAGGTACTAACTCTGATGGGTTTGTTAACTTAGTACACTGGTCTCACGTCACCGAGCCGTTGGTTTCCCTTTTATCTAGCAGTAGTGGCACTACATTAATCTAGGGTAAAATAAAATCTCACCCAGATATCATGTTGTCAAATAGTCAGGTTTAGGAGCAGTCGTAATAATAACGTAGAGACCGTTCTCTAGTTTTAATTCTTATATCGATGGATAAATAGTGTTTATGGCTATATTTTTATTCCGAATATCATTGATTTTTGTTCTGTTTTCCAAAAAAAAATTTTTTGGGTTGTTATCTGGGATCTAGACATTATGGTAGCTGGGTAAGAATCTATGGTCAGTTATTTACTTGTGTATTAAAATCAGTTATAATCCCAGAATGCGATTGTAGTAAGTTAACAACTGTATCGGTAAATTTATAAAATGAAATTATACATATGTTATGTACAATATTAGTCATATAAATGATTAATACTTATGATGTGTATGAAAAAAACTTGCTTCCATGAAATTATTAAAAAAATAGAGAAATTTATGATGTACCTACTCTTAGTATACTTATATATTATATATATATATATATATAATTAATTATATATATATTAATATATATTATTATATATTTATTATAATATAAATATAATTATATATTATATATTAATATGTGCTTAGTGTCGCTCCTGCAGGCAACCTAACCTAAGTGAACATGCTTTATCGAAACACCTATTTCTTATACAGTATTTTTATTGATTAAAGTGTCTATTTTTATTCAATATGCATCAATTATATTTTAAAAAATAAATTAAAATTGAGGATGATGAAAGGTTGTGCATTCATCGAACATTTAGGCTGCCTGCAGAAAATCGTCAGTTTCGATCAATAGTATCAAATACAGGTTTCTATCTGACGCTTATACCGTTTATATCTTATACCAGTTTTATTGAACTAGTAGGGTCGTTTAACAGAAGGTGGTTAGCATTTTCTGTGCCTAATATTTGATTATTTTTGTTATGAGGTTATAGGCTCAACTGATGATTGTAAAATGCTATTTTTGGTATTCAATATTTGTTACTAATTACCTTTATAATGGTATGATATTTTAAGGCAATGTTAACACAGTTCCAGCACATGCATGTCACTTTACATTAGTGTGTGGTCTTCTAGCTAGATTATTTCTTTAATATCTGTGTGTTATTAATATTAGGCTTTCCTTCTTTCTAAATATTATGACTGATTGTAGGACAATAATAAAAACGTCTAATGTGATTTATTGGCTGATTTGTTACTGTATGGATTTCAGTGTTTTTAAATTAAGCCTTCAATAATGTTAATTCACAGTTACCCTGTAAGAAAGCGAAATTTGACTTGAAAATATTCTTATCACTATAAATTATGGCTGTTACATTATTGCTACAATATCTTACAGAGAAGCTGTGAGAGCTAACATTTGCAGTTGTAATCACACTTGTATATAAAAGGTGTTACACTTCAATTTAATCTCAATTTACAGTTGTGTATAGACTTTTACATAACACGTTAAATATCTCGATACTGAGGTATTCATGAACTCTTTGTTGGGCTCTGTGACATCTGTAGACAAAAAATTTGAACCTTATGGTATAAACTTAAGGTTCAATTTAATAATGCAGCCTTCTCCCCCCTCAAACATGATGTGTATTTAGTATAAATGTGAAGTGAGTCGAGTGAGAGTTATAACGTGATGATAGGAGGCCCGGCGGTGCGGCGTCTGCGGCGATGGGCGCTATGAACCAGATGCCGCCGCATATGAGGCAGCAGGTCAACCAGGCCGTGGGGCAGGCGGTCACCAACGCCGCCATCAACGAGCTCAGCTCCGCCTTCGCCAGATTCAAGTAAACAGACTATAAGCACGCGAGCGACTACGCCCAACGACTATGCGATTCTCTAAGCGTTGATAATGGTCATCGAAATGTTTAACCTTTAAGTAACAAGTAGTAGAAAGACTCGCCGAGGATAACTGTCCTCACAAAGAATAGGTTTTCTATTGTTTTTCCGCGATAGCCCACGAGTGGCTGCAGGGTCCCAATATCAGTTCACTTTCGCGACTGATATTTAAAAATTTGTAAATGGAAAAAAGAAAACCCTTAGAGAATTGCACTAAAGCTTGCAATAACGTCACTTTAACATTGCATAAGCGTTCAATATCTTGTTGCGATCCCATCATATCAAAGTTGGAATAAAATGAAAATAAGCCGATAGTATTGCTCCCATGCTGAGTTTAATATCATCTTGTCCTAAACAAGATTATAACGACGGTCGCTTTTGATTGCGAAATTTGTATTGACAAATATCTTGGAATGTTGATATTACTATTATTTATGCCAGGAACTTAAAGTGACGTTTGCAGATTAAGGTCTGTTTCTTGTAACAGCGAAGTTCTAATTTACTATTGCTGTATATTATCATTTAAGTTACGAGGAACAGAATTTGGGAATGAATGTGTTCTTTGCTTACTTCTCGTTGTACTTGTTGTTCTTTTATCACGTCGTTATGTGTGGCTTAACGTTTCGTTGACATGATATTGTGTACAGTTATTGTTTATGTGAACAATGCTGTTAAGAACCTGATATTGTACCTAAACTTCTTATGAAAACTAATGGTTACATTTGAAACATTTGATTATGAAGGCTAAGCTGATTTGCACAATGAATACAAATACAGATTTTTTTAGATAAATTGAAAGTGAAGAAAAGCTAATAGATAAAACTATATTAATAAGTGCAAAGAAACCGATTATCGGATCAGCTTCGCTGAAATTAATGCTTACTGACCTATGCAGAGTCGATGTTTTTGACTACTGCATTTTTAACTCTAATAAAAAAGTAACATGTAATATGCCTGTAATTATGATGTTGTGCACATATTAATTAATAAATTACCAACACCGCTTGTGATATAACCAGTGTTACCGTTTTATTATTTAACAATAATATATAGTATTATTATTATAGTACACGGCAAATATATGTATACGCACGATATACATTTTTTGGTTACAAGTTGTTCAAAATTGTAACAGTAAGAAATTGCTCAAAATATTGTCGTCCTACAACGGTCCTGAAGATCACACACATTGTGTAAGTAAACATTATTTTATACATATACGCACCACTGTATTACAATATAAAACAAACACAACATACTATAAATAGATGGAACTGGTACGTATGCATTCCAAGTAAAATGAAAGTTTAACATGTGAATTTAGAAGTAATAATGCAGTATTAAATGATATTGAAATTATAGTTTATAACGCTTTACGTCGTGGCCCGCACGCACGGGATATATAATCAACTTTATTATTGTAACAATATGTTATTAAAATTATGTAATAAATTGTAAATGTTACATTCAGTGAGTGGCTTAAGATAGGTGTATATTTGATTATAGTTATGTTGGTACGCGACGAGCATCGCAGACCCCCGGCCCGCGGGGGATCCAATCGAGCATATCATATTGTTTTGTAAATTATGCTAGTTGTACGTAATGTAAAGATGAAGTTTATTTGTTGATGTTCGCGCACTCGACACCTTGGTTGCGTAGAGCTAGGTGCGTAGTGGCAGTTCTCACGTCGGTGTGTAGGTGTTACGTAGCTTAGACGCCGCGGCACTTCCGTCTCTAGTAGCGACAACACGTAATTTATCATGCATTTACTCGAAAAATCTATACCAGAGGCTTGTTTGTTATTGTACATTTACACTATTAATGTAATCAGAAATACGAATATACAAATATAACTTATGATGTACCTAATCAAATGGTATCGTTTAAAGTTTGTATGTAAAATTTAATGTACTTATAAAACGGCTAAGACCAAAGCAGTTGTCCTTTTAAATTGTTGCTGTTAGCAATATCTTTGGTCAATTACTAGAATGTTTTATTGACGGTGATACGTATGGAATCCTTATTAAATATTTAACACTTAAAATTATTGAACTTTAAATAAATCTTCTGAATTATAGTCATCGTAGTAGAGGCTACGTTTACACATGAATACATTCCATACGGTAGGTGAACATGTAGTTGGGGTCGCTTGCAGACGCCCAGTGCGTGGACCGGAAGGAGACGCCGAGTTCCTACTCTCGCGAGTGTACGCTATAGCTGCCTCAGTGCTCTATCAATATTAGCAGAAATACATACGAAGATAATCACCTAAAGTTTTGCTCTCTCTATCTTGTTAATAGCGTTAGTACCATCGAAAAAGGTATAGGCAGTGATTGTTGGATTTGATATAGTTTATTAATATTGTTAATCTTATGCTGTATAAATAGAGTAATTAAATGCTATATGTGTAACAAAGATGTTTGATTTATTCCAGTAGTTGCTAGAATACAATATGTCATTGGCTTCATACTAACAGTTTAATCGGATAAAACTCATAATCCTTAAAGGATTATATTATTAGGTAAGCTTTATTTCAAATTACTGTAGACAGTTTTAGGAATTTAGTTACCTATGTAGAAATGTAATCACAAATTATATACAATAATTATTTCATAAAAAAACATCATGCTTAATTCTGTAATGGTATTTGTGGTGGGTGCATGCGTCGGGTATTGTAATCATAACTATTAACATTGCTGATATAATTAAATCTGGGGTCCATTCCATGGGTATATTGTGTTAAATTGGTTATTTATGTGGTTTCTATAAAAGTTTTTAATTTTTATTCAAAACAAAGTATATGCACTGCATGCTTCTACAGATCTATATTTAAATAGGTGCTTTTAATTATTTATCAATGTAAAAAGCACTGCAGTCTTGTTTGTTAACTTACACTTTTCTTTTTCAACTTTCACTTTTATTTAAACTTTTAGCATTCACTGTATTTTATTTGGGTTGTACCATAGATAACTATAATTTATTTTCTTGTGTTAATAGCCGCCCGGTGCCAACAGTGCCTCCGAAGCTGCCCGAACGACCACAGAACGGGCGGCCATTTTGAAAACGCGCGAGTCGACGCCATCTTATGATAAGCTGCCCTGTAAATACAATTCCCACTCACTTGTATATTGATTTAAATAATACTATATGTCGTAGTGCTTTGTATTTTCACACTAAGAGCGGGATTTTGAGAGGTGGACGATAGTATAATGAACCAACACGTTATTTATAAGGTTTTTTCTGGTGGTCATAAAATTGACGTGAGTGACTATGAGTCGCTGTTGCTCTTTTGTGGACAAATGTCGCAGACTTCGATATTTATGATCAATGGTTAAAAGTCGTTAACTATTAAAAATACTGTTTATTTAAAGTAGCTATGATAAATGTAATTCGAATTTATGTAAATTCATTGTATGGTATAACCAAATATAAATAGGCAATAAATAAATACGCTTTGGCAAAAATAAAAGGAAAAGTAGTTAATTAAAATGCTTTTGTTCATCTCATTTCACGGTATGAAAAGGCATTGAAGTAGCCAAGAAAGTTATATATTTACATTATTTTTGTCCGTATTTATAATAGATATACTCGTATGTGTCACCAAGGTTATAAAAATGAATTTGGACAGAGTTTCTTGTAGTCATTTTTTTCGACTGATATTAATTACAATAGGATATTAGAATGCTTGTGATAGAAGAGGGTGCCTGCAGAAATGATATTTCCTGCTAATTGCGCCTTCAATAGAGATTTAATAGGTGTGTAGTAATGTTTACTGTGGCATTTAGAATTATGGCGCGACGCGAGGACGCGGGCGTTTACAACATAATAGATCACGTAAATGGATTTTTTTTATGCTAAGTTATTTAATTGCTATATTATTGGTCGAATCGTATTTAAGTTGATCTATTTGAACACTGTGATATGACACCAGATGAGGACTTTTATAATAAAATTACCTATGGTTATTATTTTAAAGGGTTTCAGACAAAATTATGTTTATTTTACGTTATATCTTTGTCTATGTGTTGTCGAAAAGGTTGCTATCGTCATTAATATTTCATACATTCCCTCAACGCCTGTTGTTCACGCGTCAGATGTGTCTGTATATAGATGTAAAAACAATGTAATATGGACTTATTTATACAGTGTGTACTGTTGTATGCAATTGTAATAAATGTGTATATAAGTTGTTTGTGTTTACATTTTGCACCTGCACATAATCTCAAGTGTTTATTAAGTTAAAAATAAATTTGTAGGTATATTGCTATTCATCAGTACTAATTCGTTAACTTTGCTTAAATCATTGCTAGCTATAGCAGAGATGTATATAATGGATATTAGCTAGCACTTGATCGGTGAAGCTGGGAAGCCACCTTGTTCCTTATAGTTAAATTTTTAAATTTAAAAACATAAGATGAGTAAGCTTAGCATATACTTAGTACCTACAGCCGCCGCAGCGTCGTTTGCTAGACGAATTCTTCTGCAATATTTTTTCTTATGGAGTGGTTTTGGACCCCTGCACCAGGCTGATCTAATGCATGCCGTCGGGTTTTTTCGAACTGACAACTGCTGTTGGCCTCAGACGGCCATTACTGCTTCACCGGGCAATTGGCGAGTGCAGATGGCTCTCAGGCTCTTAAAATTTACACAACGAGCTTAAGGGCGTCCCCGAACGGGACTCGAACCTCGGCTTGGTTTATGTTTGGGGAGATAAGCGGCCCGGCACACGCCGGTTACGCGAATAGGGACTATGCGAACCTACAGGGACACGCGACGATGGCCCCTGCCTGGACTGGCCGTCGGGTCGTCGGATCTAAAAGTTGTATAGTGGAATTCGACTTATACTTTTAAAGTCGCCACTGTACCCTAGGTATAGATAGGTCCCCCGTTCTGCGCCAGTTATCTCAATCCTCCGCTTTTCTCATCCAGCCTCCGCGAGTCGCGTCGGTTGCATCGCACCGGTACACGTCTTGCCACGCCTAAGGTGCAGCGCAGACGGCACACTTTTTGGGTGATCGAGTCTGCGGCGCACAAAAAATCAGAATGGCGCGCAAATGACGACCCATTTGGTGTAATGGTTGTGATGTCGGCTTCACCAAGGGTTCCGGGCTCGATCCCCGGGCAGTAAACATTTGTGTGCATGAAAAGGTCTGTTTTCATCAGCCCATTAAACGTCCCCACCGAGGGGCACGAGCCTACCCGTATAGGGTGTATTAGGCCTTAGTCGTCCACGCGGATCTGCGTCCCGGATGGGCCGACTTCAGGCACGACTTTTGAATATCTTCGCAGGCGTGCGCAGGTTTCCTCACGATGTTTTCCTTCACGTAAGAGTGTCGGATAATGTACATATAATTTCCAAAACACATTGGTATTATGACGGGATATGAACCTGCGCCCTCCAGATCGGAAGACGACAGTCCACCCCATTGAGCCACCGACGCTGGCTATATACTTACAAAAAAAGCAAGTATATAAATATTTTTATGGTGTTTTTATGTAAAATACGTATTTATTTCCAAAAAGTATATAAATATATGTTCATCCGTTGTTTAGTATCCATAACAACTAAACAACTAACCTGAGTTTAGTTTGGGGCTAGATGGCGCTTTGTGAATGTCAGTGAATATTTATTTATTTATTATTTTACCTGAATAAGTGTTGTTGTAGTGTCGACCACAAGTAGTGGTCAGTTAACATTTCGTGAATCGACTTAATTTTGATGGCTCTCACCGCTGCCCTCGCCGCTAATCGTCAAATCGCATGACGACTGCCGTGTTTAACTTTGTGAAAACGTTTCCGAAAACAAGCCAGTTTTTCTTCACAAATTCGGTAACTTTGAAAAGGAAATGTGGCACTAATGCGATTTCGATGTCAGATAGTTTTATTTTAATTCATGAAGTGCTGAAGTTGACCCAAAATACATTTCCAAATTTTGCTAGACTGCTAGATTAGAGTATATTAAGGTTAATTGTAGATTCGTTTTTTGGTCCTTTATGAGATGAAAATACAGGATATTATCTATGATTCACACAATGGTTTTAGTTGACTGTGACAGAGGATTGTATTAAATGTCATAAGACAAGAGAAAAAATATAAGCATGCGTATCTATGCATGCTCATATGTTTTAATTAATGTATTAATTGCACACTTACACTTTTGTATGTATAGGTACCACCTACTAAGTAAGGAGCTCTACTTACTGCGCTGGCTCTGAAACCCGAGACGGATATGCGGATCCGGATATGACATGATTATTGCCATTCAGACATGCGTACCTATTGCAACTCCGATCTATGCTCAACCACTTGCCGCCAGGTTGGTGTCTGGAGATGGCTTAGATAGGGATCTCGACTTGGTTTATGCACCTATATTGACGACTAACCGACGTTTCCCGGTCGGTCGAGTCAGATACGCTCTCTTCACAGCCCATTCCGACTCAGTCCTTTCGACATGTACAAGCCAGCGAAGTCTAGCAGCGAGGCAGCCAGTTTCTTAATCTCGAGGGTCCGTCCTCTCTGTTTATACAGGTACTACCTTTTTTTTTAAATCGGGAAAGGCCTCGCCTACCGCGCCCTTGGGAGGGTCTAGTGCAGCTAAGATGGAAGATGCCGCATTTACCACTAAAACCCGATGGTGGCCTTCTCGCGCATGTAGGGTGGGTAAAGGTGTCAGTTTCCTTATGTCGCATTACCCGTCCCCGCGCTATGGACTTCTCCGACGGGGCCTCGACACAAGGCGACCTTGAAGGTACCCGTGCAATGCGGACAGCGACATCCCAATCACTGTTCGCTGGTACTACGGATATGGGCACTACATTTGAAATGTTTTAAGTCGAAGCAAATATACTTATAATGGCTCACTGCAAGTGTACCTAGCATTTTTTACACAGCGTGCCGATTTGGTTACCTACCACGTGGTTTCAATGCAAATTGATGACCACTTACGTCCTAAGATACATAACCCGGTATCATCATTACGCGTATCCTAAGGACAGAGGGACTTCGATAATATTTTCGATCACCCATAGAATGAATCCAGGTCGATGACGGGTAGGGAGAGCGGGGCTGAAAGTGCCGGGGTAATAGTGCCGACGCGAATATCTCAAAAACAGGAGATAAATTTACGATCGTATTGTGTCGCGTAAGCCTAACAGTGCGCACACGCGGCTGGCTTTTAGTTGCTCAGCGACGCGGACGAGTCTCACTGCATGTGAGGTTCAGCGCCACGTAAGTAAATATTTTCGTTTCAATACTTTTTGGTCTCAAGCTAGCATTTTTCGTGCTTTTAATATGTGAGTTTTTGTAAAATGTTTGTTATTTATCCTAGTTTGTTATGAGTGTAATTTTAATGCTTTGTGTACAGTGATTTTATATGTGAGACAAATCTATCATAAAGGGGGTAAAATGTGCCGTTCATGTGGGCTGCTTGTGCCGCAAAAACCTACCAACCTATATTGTTTCAGTATTGTTTATATTTTACGCGAGCAATTATGAAAGAAAGAAATACTTTTGGACATGATTTTTATACTGCATTTATTTTCTTCGACAGAATGAGAATACAATCAGGTAATCAAGAGCAAGAGACACGTCAGTTTCTCCGGAACTATCCTTGCTGCAGTTTCCAGCCTCCTCATCAGTTGATAATAACACAGGAGATAAATGCAGCAGTTTAGCTCAGAGCTAATAAGACCATGCCTAAAGCACTCCCCGACTAATTGGACTAATTGAAGCACGTAAAAGAAAGACAGCTGTTCTTACGGACACTCCAGAGAAAATTGCTTTAGCAGAAGAACAGCTAGTAAAAAGAAAAAAGAAAGCGAAACTAAAAAGAAGGTTAAGGAAAAGGACGGGAAATGAAGGGAAGGGTAAACAAACAAAAAGCCGACTAAAAACCCCGCTAAGAGAAGAGTATTGCAAGATGACGACAGTTACTGAACGCAAGAATGGTTCTGTAACATTTGTTGTGATGCCTATTCTAACTCTGCCCTGGAGAACAATGGATTGAATGCAGAGAATGTAAGAATTGGCCCATTCAAGTATTGAAGATGAAGAAAACCAAGCATTGTATGTCCAAATTGTTATTCTGATCAATCACCTGGAAAGTAACTAGTTTTGGTTAATTTTGGAACATATAATGAAAGAGAAATCTGTCGTTTATAGCAGGTAGTTTACTATCCGTATAGACTGATATTTTTTAATAATTGATCTCATTTGCTAATAAAGTCCAACTATTGATTAAAAAATACGTTTTTATGTTTGAATAATTACATAAGAAGGTTCCTTGTTTTTTTTTATATATATTAGTATTATACAATTATACTTTAAAAACTGATGTATATTAAAAAATATAACGAATAAATATATTATTATAAAACTGATGTTTTAATTCCCTAATTAATTTTCATTCATATAAAACTCCCAGCATTATCAACGGCACAACCGACCTCAGCTACGCACAACTTGCCCCAGATTGGGTTGGTAGTGCCTTGCCGCCTCTGTATAAAAAATCGCATTTTCATAAAAACTATTAAAAATGTGCAAAATCTGAAGTTAAATTCGTAAAATAGATTAAATTTGGCTTAGGAATGATACTTTCAGACTAGAATATACTGTTTTATCCGAATCTTAAAAGGATTTGTCAAAATCGGCACTTCAGCCCCGCTTCTCCTACACGAGATAATATTATCTTTTCAGCTTGCCAAATCAATATGTTCCTTTATATATTATCACTACACAAGGGCTTAAAAAGCCTATTTATATTATATCAATAGTTTTTTATGTCTACAAAATACAAAAAGATAGATGAAATCCGAGATGATCATGAGTGTACATTGCTGCGTTAAGCCGGTCCGCCCACGCGACGTAGAGACAAAAACAGTTTCCGTTATTACGGTTTAATGAAGAGAGAAGCCATATAGGAGTTCTTGATTAAATTGTAGGACCATTGTCGGACTTGCGCCCTCCGCACGTCTAATCGCACCGACACGATTCTATTGTGTGATTGTTGTATCAATCATTCCCTATCAAATTATTCAGTGGCCAGTAATTCTATCGCCTGCCGTAATGGCTGAGACTTCGAAATTCGGTTGCACTTAGTTCGCTTTGTTACACCACAGATTGTAATTCATATTTATTATCTATAACGAAATAAGAAAATTGTCTTTCTTATGGGAAGTGTGAGATTTATAATGGACTACAGTTAAGTGTGGGTAAAATTATGACCGTTCTGTTGACGGTAATTTTGATTATTATTGTAAAGTGTGTGTCGGAAATCAGGTATTTAAATAGGTGATATAAAGCTTATTTGTTATTACTTTGATAGTTGGCTTAGATAAACAATAAACTGGATGCACAATCTCATCTAAAAAGTGTCCGCGCAAAAGTTTGTCCAACGCGTCAGGTGGACAGATTTTTCGTTGGTTGACGTTTTCGTAATTGTGCATCTAGTTTTTTGGGTTCCGTAACCAAATGGCAAAAAACGAAACCCTTATAGATTCGTCAAATCTGTCTGTCCGCCCGTCCGTCCGAATAACACAACTTCTTTTTTCTCCGAAACTATAAACACTACACTATTCAAATTTTCTAAGTATATGTATTCTGTAAACCGCTATTAGGTTTTGATAAGAAACTTGAAAAAACTTAATATATTGGGTTCCCCATACATTGAACTGACACTAAAAATTTTTTTTTTCATCGTACCCCCCGTGTAGGGTATCAATGTGTAGCTCTTGAAGAATGATATTGAGGTTTCCATGGGGAGATAAAATTAAAAATAATATATGACGTACATGACCATAAAATGTAACAACGACATTTAGTTTACGATTTCTGGTGTGTAGTCTTTTTATACGTCATAAACGGTGAACCACAGTTTTCATATTAAAGCTGTAGTAGGTGCCCAAGTAACAAAAAATACTTTATTTTATGTTACTTGCTGATGCGGAACCCTCCACGGGCGATTCCGACTCGCGCTTGGCCATTATTTTTTGTTGATCTAAGAGAACGGCATAGTCACGCACGACTGTAAAGGACCTAGATTTGTAGGCACAATTTAGCAAAAAAAATTGTCAGGATATTTCATTTTTTTTTAATCTAATAAATAAATAATAAATATTTACTAACATTCACACAACGCCATCTAGGCATCTAGCCCCAAGTTAAGCGTGAAGCATATATAACGGGTACGAAACAACTGATAAATATACTAGTTTTTTTGTTAATACATAATATTATGCACACACATAGTAACAATACAAACATACATGAGACCCGGAACCCTTGGTGTAGTAGCCGATGTCTCAAGCATTACACATTAAAAATGCAGAATGAATGAAATTTATTAACAGTAGGTATATAGTGGTAAGCCCCTAGATGCTTATTTACTATAGAGATTTACATCTATCACATAAAAATCTTATACCATGTTACACCTACAAATACATTTTTGCTACTTACGCATGTAAAGCGCTACAGATGTTTCTTGATTTTATGATATGTTTTATTGTTGCTCTAGTTACGTTGAAACTGATTATAAAAAACATGAGACAAATATTATTTATTTGCTTTGATCTTAACACAGATAATGGTTTATCCATAACCGGCGCCAAATTCACGTCTCCTGAAATACAACAATGTTTAACAGCCATAAACTAACGGTCGCGGTAATGGGTCGTTTAGGGCTAATAAATGTGTAGGTATATGCAACATCGTGTGTAAATCATTGAACAGCGTATTGCCCTTATCGCGTGCTGTGTAACTAGCCGATTAGCTATGCAAATGAAGGAACTTGGCTCGAGCGCTAAACGCCGCACTCCTCCGGAATACGTTGTAATAAACAAACGTTTTTATACTACAACGAGCGTGCTAGCCGAATTAGCATTGTAAACGATATACGGCTTACGGTTACCTAGAAGATTTATGCGGTGTATTGATTATCAGAATATTAGTTACAACTTTAACAGCTTAAGTTTCTTTGTTTTCCAACATAGGGTATGTTGTTATGCCAGATACATTTCTTGTAAGTTTCCTGGACGTAACTTTTTGCGAAGCTCCTTGCTCATATATTTGATTAAAATTCTAACATGTTTGAAGTAGGTCTTCGGAATTATGGTCTCATACAGTTATGAATACTTACTTGTCTATCCTCGGTAGCAGTAATAGTTTTGCCCAAAGTTTCGCGCCGTCAACTGTAAGTTTCTGAACTGAATGAAATGGCTTGACGATACAAATGTACATTCTGTAAAGGATTATTTGAATAAACTTTTGAGGTTAAGATTTGAGTGAATATCTCTATCCCAAAAACATACCTACTAATCATGTGACTTTGTTGTCTAAGGATTTTCTATTTTAATTAACTTTAATTTAAACCCTAAACAAAATAACTAACTAGAAATAAAAAAAAACTATTAACGTTGGCCGGGCATTAGATAAATTATAAGTTTTGACCATTTTTATTTTTTAAATTTAGTAACAGAGATATTAATATTATGTATCTACTAACTTATCTAAGCATATGGGTAGGTCTTTGAATTAATAACTTTTAAAATGTTCCATACATTTTTTTTAAATAATTGTTTCCATGCCCGATACATACGTGTGGGAATCCACAAATGTTCTTATTCAAGCGTTTTTAATTACACAAAATTGATCGAAGTTAACTTATTAAATCACTTCCCTTACAACGCGAACAGTCCAAAAAAGCGTCACAAATCATAGATAAACAGGTCTAATTAGAAAGTAGAGTGACAGATACAAGCGCCTCAAATTAGTTGGAGAGTGAATTACGAAATATAAGTTGGGCGTAATGAAACAGTTGTCTAATGTTAATTGGCAATACGGTGGTTCCCATAAGTACGAGGCACCCTCTACTTGAATTTTCCCAACAATTAACGAGTTTGTATGTGGTTGTGTAATTACAGGTGTGGGGTGCGGAGTTTGAGTCAGCTCAATCACGGCACGCAACAACTGTGTTAGCTACACGTATGATAGCGAATATTAATAGTCAAGTGTATAGATATTTCAATGAATACAAACTTGACAATTACTTTTATTGCCTTATTTCACAAAAAAAGAAATAGACAAAGTACGCGACTTAAGTCTATCCCATTTTTTTCTTGACTCCAACAGTATACGATCATTGGTCCGTTGGGCCGGAGGAGGAGGCCAGACGCGACTTGCCAGAGCTCTTTTACAATGACATACAACGGCCATCGGTCCGACGAAATACATGACCGGCCCACGGCCACTTCAACTTTCTGAATCAGACAATCTTGTAAATAAATGCAAGCCACTAAAACTGAAGCAAATTAAAATGGAAGTCATTCGTAAGTAAAATTCCAATATTAGGAACTTAAGAGCGTCGGTGGTTCATTGGTGTGGACTGTTGCCATCCGATTTGGGGTGCAGGATCAAATCCCAGCAAGTACCAATGTATTTTCGAATTTTGAAATTATATGTACGTTAGCCGACGCTTCTTACGGTGAAGGAAAACATCGTGAGGAAACCTGCGCACGCCTACGAATAAATTCAAAGGTTGTGCTTGAAGTCGGCCAAACGCGAATGCGCCCACGTAGCCGACTAAGTCCTATACAACGGGTAGCCTCGTTTCATGAGCTGATGATGAGGAACTTAAATCTTATTTACTAAGTCTATTAATTACATCTTCAAAAGTACAGTGTCCAGGTTGAATCATCTGATTGTCCGAAAACAAAGACGATCCGAGCTTGGGGCGATGTCAAGCTCGGCCGCGCTATAGTCTTAGGATGGTAGTCGAAACACCCACTAATCCACATTGGGCTCACGTGGTTGGTTACAGCCCAATATCACCATTGCTTTGCTGTGCGGAAGAGCCTACGCTATGCAGTAAGCCGTTATAGCTGATGGTGAGTCCCATTACTTGCTGTATCGCCTTAAAACGCTTTCCATCATTGAACAGCACATTTATGCTCCCTGGTTCAGTGGTATGCGATAGGCTGTTAGCTAAGTTGTACCGTTATCCTAATTTAGAGAAGTATTAACATCATTTGTTTAATGATCATAACGATATTGCTGATATGAAAATAGTCCCTTGGGCATATTATAAGAAAACAGTGCATAAATACCTCGTATTTATGTTTTTTTTAAATCTCTTTACCACTGCAGGTAGACCTGAAACATACCTACGAGAAATTAATAGGATTAAAGTGAGGCGACTAATAATATTTTAAAACTTTTGGAATTAGTGTTTCTATTTCATGTCAAGGAGTCTATTATATCCATTTATGTATATATTACTTATCCTATATCTACTTTGAAACTCTGGTAAATTAATTTCTCATTTGGTTGCAAAGCCCATGTTTGACTTGTCGATCATGTAATTAGACGCAGTTATTTTTTAAGTCACGGTAATTACGTCGCTTCTATGTAATTGAAAAAGTTTTCTATCGATACAGTGGGCAAACAGCCGAAAATTACACCTTCTTGTACATTTCGTCAGTTCCCAGATCGGTATCGGCTTATCCAGCGGTTATTACTTGAACTTTTAATAATGACTCGGCTCGGATTTCGTGTGGAATTCACAACTTAATGACTCCTGAAAGTGTAATTTAAAAACTTACAAAGTGATTACGTTGTGTGTTACATTTATAAATTTCCATGTCGCAAAGTCCATCGTCACGGTATAAAACAATAATTATATTAAATAGACCTTCAAAAGATTTTGATGTAGGACATCATATAGTTTCTACAGGTTTACGCAATCGGAAATCATTGAACACCTTGATCTAAATGGTTATGATTGACTAGTGAAGTAGAATTTTTAAACTGAGTAAAATTCAGTAGAACCCCAAACTCTACTTGTAGTAGCTGATTTACCAAACGCGGTAGGTACGATGGTTTTTATAAATCTCCAAATTGAAAAGACGTACAAAAATAAGTAATATGTTAAAATAATAGGTTCCATATTTTTTCTCACTGTCACATTTAACGTTTTATGGAGAGGAACTAATGGTAAAATTATTTGTTGTTGCAATCAACTGTTCCGGCGACAGACAAAAAGGCGAGCAGCGGTGGCGCACTCGAGTCTCGAGAAGCATTTTAACTTTTTGTAAAGTGCAACATTTCCCAGCCCTTTGCAAGGGCCCTTCAAACCGCTACTGCGTTTAGACAAATGAGCAGCGCACCCCACACGCACACGCCACTGTGCGCCCGCCACTTTTACTTTTACTAGATGTGCTTATATTATTATTACAATATTTTGCTACAAAAAGAGCTATTCGTTTTATCTACAACCTTAGACCACGTGACTCTCTTAAGGAACTTTTTAAAGAAATAAATATAATGACTGTAGCATCGCAATATATTATGAAAATTTATTTAGTTCGTAAATACTATAACACCTTTAAGAAAAATTGTGATTCACAATTTAATACTAGGAATAAAAACAAACTTGCTGTTCCGGACTTAGACTACATAAAATAGGTAAATCTTTATAGGAAGATGTATAAAGTTTTTCAATAAGCTACCGCAAAATATTGTAGAGTTGCCCTTCATATGTTTAAAGTTTGAATCAAACAACACCTTTCTAAAAAAGGGTACTACACTATTGACGAATATTTATTGATAAAATCCGTGGTCTTACACTGCTCAGCTATTTCAGTGTTTATGATATATTTTACATTAAGGAATTGTTTTTAAAAAGGCTACACTGTTGAGTTTTTTGAGTCTTCTTCAACAGGCCAAACCACTGAAGCATTTTTTTTCAAAGCATCAAAAACTCATTTTTTAGTTTATTATTTTAATCGTTTTTTTAATATTTTATTATATTTTGTATATTTTTTGATGTTCATAAGTGCTTTTTGTAAGCCTAATTTGAAAGAAATTTTTTGACTTTGATATTATTTTGTAATAAAATTAAATTAAACTGCAGTACTTATTGCCAATATTTAGGTTTATTTTGAAATAAAAAGAACTGCTTTGCAATTTTACTTTTTATGAAGGTCCATTTCATAATTTTACACGATATTAGGCCGACTGAATTTTAGAATTATGAAATTTTAGTAACTGAGGAAACACTACTTAGTTTCGTTATTCCGCATTATCAATCAAATCTTGTAAATAAAATTGTATGCAATAGCTTAATCGTGCAAATTGCGATACAATAGAAAATCTTTTGTAGACGTCCTGAGATGCATGTTTTACCTTATTTGGTGAATTCTCCCAAACAATAAACTAGGCTCAGGAAATTCAATCCTTACACATAGGTGCTGGAGCCTTACCTACTGCTCAATGCAGAAATGTTAGCAAGCTCGTGTAGATCTAGTTCAGCAGCGGACTGACTGAAATATGATGATGTTGATGTTGGTTTTGTTATGTAAACCGCGCTTTGCTAGTAAATTTTTACTACTAGCAAATCCTGATGCGCGTTTTATGAGATCTATTATTTCATTACATAAACTAGATTAAATAGATCTATATGGCTCTTTACAGCATATGTAAAAATATTTTGGAAGATAATACACATTAAATATTCGGTACGTAGCTTGCAGCGGTACCGCCGGCCGGGCAGGAGCTTGCTATTACAGTTATGCACTCTGCGAAGCTCGGTCTGTCGTTGTTTATAAATTAAGCCATTTCCACGCAAATTCATATATCTGTGTACAACAGAACAAGTAGAAACACAAAATGGCGGAACTCATAGGACACAATAAATCAATTGGAGTGGGTGGTTGACTTTTCACTCGAATGTGTGGTTAATTGTAACCGAAAATGACTGTTGATCGGCCGCACTTAATTTGAGTGGTGCTTTGCGTTGTTTGTAAGTACCGTGGGTTGTACTCGCGTGGGGGAGTAAGTAATGGTTCGGTTTTGTGATTATTTGATATTTGTACTAATTTCGTACGTCATACCGTGGGCTGTGTCATTAAAATTGTATTACTGCCGTTATTGTTTGTTAGGTAAAACGATTTTAATATTTGTTCTATGGTGATTCAGTCAGAAGAGTTATTGAAATTAAAAAACAATGATAAGATTTAAAAGTTTTAAACAGCGTTTGAATTTTATTTCATATTTCCCAACAGTGCCAATAAAGTTTTTAATTGCAACTTTGTATTTCGAAATAGTCTGTACAAACTTTTTGTATTTCACTTTTTATGATTCTTTATTTTGACATCTTAGTTAATGTAATTGATTGTATCTAAGTAATAGATATATACTCTAATACCTAAAGCAATGTGTATTATTTGTTAGGGCTTTCTTCACTATTGTAATATTTGTAATGAAGCTTTGACGTGTCGATTTAATTTTCCAGTGCAGCTAGGTATAGGTAACTTACAAATTAAACAATTCTTCTACATTAATTTTATTTATTAATACAAAGTTTTTGTCATTAAAAAGGTCCTTAAATACTTATGTGCTCAAAACATGACTATTTAAATGCTATATTATGTATATATCAACACAATTAAGTTATTTTATAAATTTACAAAATTATAAATCATCATAAAGATTGACATCGAATGAACGAATACAGTTCTATTCTACAAAGTACAAATAATATAATTGGCTGATGTTGGTTTTAAATAATTAATGCAGTTATATAAATCTATCTTTAAAAATATATGTTTATGGAATTATATATAATTAAAAAAGAATCAATATTGATAATATCACTCTGATAATACTAGTGTCATCAAGTGTATTTGAATAAAAGTAGCTGGTCTTAAAATGAATTGCAATACCGCAAGTCGGGGATTTCAACTTATCAACGGCTTTGAGCGATATCCGTTCCGCTTCGATTTTCCTTTGACTACACTTTGAGCTTAAGCGCTATACGCTATTTCAACAACGATCTAGTGTTCATGTTCCTCAGGCCAGTAGATATTGATCATTTCGCGCAGGCGGTCGTCGACGTGAGTATCTACCGGCTGCTTGCCCAAGAGGAACAGGAATTTCTCGTGGCAGTCCATCATTCCTAAGAACTGACCCTCCACAATTTTCAGCCGCATCGGGTAGCGATGGAACTCGTTCAGATCCAGTTTCTCTGAGGAAAATAAATAAAAATGATTCTTATGTGTCTTGCTCGTTTACGAGAATTAAAAAAGTGGCTTCATTGAAGTTTTGAGTGTAGTTTAATTGTTTTAGTCAATACTTATGTACCTTTACACAAATGATAATTTAGTTTGCCCCAAGAATTAAATTCACAATATACTAGTCCAGTGCATTGTGTCCAGTATTTTCGAAAATATATGTACGTTATCCGATGCTCTTACGGTGAAGGAAAACATCGTGAGGAAACCTTCATGCACGCCTTCGAAGAGATTCAAAGGTTGTTTGTGAAGTCGTTCAATCCGCACTGGGCCCGCGTGGACGACTATGGCCTAATCACCCTATACGGGTAGGCTCGTACCCTCGGTGGGACGTTTAATGAGCTGATGATGATGATGGGCAGAAACTTGAGATACAGAAAATGTTTGAATTAATTACGTCAAAACTGCACTGCGGAAGATGATAAAACTGTCAGTGATTTACCTATTTTTTTTAAGATTACATGCATTTTTTTGCAAGACAGCCTTAGCAGATTCAATAAAAAAGTAAAAGCAATAAGTTCGAGATCTAAACCAGAGTTAGTGATGCAGCTAATTTTAAACATATTTACGTGTCGATGTTGGTATCTGCAACGTTCTGTAGGAACCATCTCCTTCCAGCCTTTCCAGATAATAATCTCGGGTTCTATTCGACTTCATGCTGGAGCAAGGGACTTGCATCTTCAAGGAGAGATTCTCCCACTTCAGGTTTTCCACAAATTTGCCAATTTGCTCGAATAATTCTTTCCGTTCCTGTTTAAATAATTGAAATTATTATTTACCAAGGTCAAATTAAGCTAAAGTTCTTTCTGTTTTTTTTTTTAATTTGGTTATTAATCTATACTAATATATAAAGCTGAAGAGTTTGTTTGTTTGTTTGTTTGAACGCGCTAATCTCAGGAACTACTGGTTCGATTTGATAGCTTTGATTGATAGCTTATTTATCGAGGAAGGCTATAGGCTATATATATCACGCTACGAGTAATAGAAGCGGAGCAGCAATGAAGAATGTTTCAAAATCGGGGTATTTTTTCATACTTGGAGCTTCCGCTGCGTACGCTGCGTAAACGGTTAAAGATACACAAAAGTCATGTATGAGAGTATTGTTCTGCTTTTAATGGTCTACAAAAAAATCCGCGACAGCATATGTCTATCTTTTAAGGTTAGCTCACTATAACATATTTTTTGCTAAAAAAAAATCTGAAATTGACCCCGAAACCTTCAAAGTTGGAGGGAGGGGAAATCGTATGTATAGTGATAAATGCAAGTACCGTGTTATCCCGAATTTAATGCGAGCGAAGCCGCGGGCAAAAGCTAGTTTAATATATAACGAGTGCATTAGAATTACATTTGTGACCTACATCGCTCTTCTTTGTAGTGAACAGGATGGTCCAGCAAGACTCTAGCAAATTCATTAGACCAGCCCTAGGGATTACTCCTTTCAACGATGAAAGTTATTGGGGATAGCTGTCGAAGTAAGGTGATGATAGAATAAAATAATACAATAAATATTTTAAAGAATCAGTGTTTTATAATAACACAGTATACTTAGAACTTGGTTTGTTCCACAAACAATTGATTTTCTATTGTTATTTCTACGAAAAAATATAGAGGCTTTGTAACTTTATGGAATACTAGCTTTTGCGTGCGACTTCGTCCGCATGGAATAGTTACTTTGGCCTAACGCTCACTTTAACCCGCTACTTCGTTTATATAGGTGAGTTAAAACTGCGATATATCATAAGATATTCATTTAAGGTGAATGATGTACATGGCAATTCTGTTTAAAATGAAATACTTGTGATAAATAAAGTATTTGTTTGGATAAGGATTGATATCATATTTATGAAAATACCTTCGCAAATGATGCATTATTTTAGACATTTGTTTTAGCAAAAAATATGTTATAGAGAGCTAACCATAAAGACATGCTGTCGCAAACTTTTTTGTAGACCTTTTAAAGGGGAACAATACTCTCATACATTACTTTTGCGAAACTTTAATCCTTTACGCAGCGTACGCAGCGGAAGCTCCAAGTATGAAAAAACCCCCCGATTTTGAAACATTCTTCAATGGTGCTTCGCTTCTATTGCTTGTAGCGATAAATAAGGTATCTAACACTGAAAGAATTTTTCAAATTGAACCAGTAGTTCCTGAGATTAGCGCGTTCAAACAAACTTTTCAGCTTTATAGCTTTAAAACTAAGGCTTTAAATCAATACTTCAAGGATGCCTACCGTCTCGTTGACAGGTGAAAATTCCACACAGTGCGGGTCTCCCGAGCCGATAGTCTTCCCTGTCTTGTAGTGCAGCAGGTGCCAGGTGCCATATGCCTGGCTGTCATTGAACGTTAGCCCGTGCGTGAACTCCTGGCAGCTGGTGAGTTTCCCGTGCGGCTTTGGGTCGAAGTGTCGGCCGTTACGGCCGCTGCTAGAACTTTAATGAAGATTTTAATTGGAAACCAGTCACTCACCAATCCGCACAGGGCCGCGTGGTAGATTACGGCCCAAACTACTGAATCCATGTTGTGTACGAGAGCTGTCCCTTCAGTTTATAGGTTGATGATGCGTTATAATCATATTGAACTGACGAGCATGTTAATGGGTAAATGTGGCTTTTATCATCAGCTCATAATACGTCTCCACCAAAGGGCACGAACATACTCGTAAGGGCCTTAGTCGTCCACGAGGCCCAGTGCGGATTTGCCGACTTCACGCACACCTTTGAATTTCTTGTTAGGTGTTATTTTCTTGTAGGTCTGCAGGTCGTATCTGTTCCGTAATACCGCTGGCGATAACTCATTCCACAATTTTGGGACGACTTCACGCACAACCTTTGAATCTCTTCGCAGGCGTTCGCAGGTTCCCTCACGATGTTTTCCTTAGACGTAAGAGCGTGGGATAAATGTGCGTACGTAATTATAGAAAATTGGAAACATTGGTGTGTGGCGGATTTGAACCTGCGCCTTCCTGATCGAAAGATAACAGTCTACACTAATATTTCACCGACGCTCTGTAACTTTATACATAATTATATTCTTCAGAAGTTCTAAACTACTGTGGTTAACCTATTATGACCATATTATAGGGGACATTTGCCATTTAAAACCAGGAGTTATCTGATTTATCTTATAAGGCTGATTGATTTGATCGAAAAATTAATAAAGAAGGGTACTTACCAAACACAGCCAGTTGTAATCGTAGCCAATACATGTCGAAGTTAAGTTCAGACGTCGTGCGATGACGGCTCCAGCGGTTACTAATGAACTGAATGATCTGATTGCGCTGTTACGGCAGTTGCTAAATTAAAACTACTAATCCTATGGAGTTGGCAATTTGTATTCCTATTTATTATAATCGGTTTTGGATATTCGCCAAAGTGTAAGATTATGTCTTCGATGGTTAAGTACAGTTTTACTTCTATGTAACCTAGCTAGGTACCAAATTTAATATAAATAACGATATTGAAAGTAACGATCAATTACTCAACTGCTGTGATACCGTTTAGTAGGGTTACGTGTAAAAGGTAGTCATTAAAAAAAGTTGTTAAAATATAGCTAAATACGCCTTCATTCTCCTGCCTTCAGGCTCTTCGCTTACGATAGCTTAATATGTCTGCTTCGTTTTTTGGCTTTCACAAATAATGGTGACGAACATTCACACAGTGCCATCTGCTCCATCTTAAAGAGGAGCTTATTTTATGGCTACGTACTGCAGAATAACACTTTGCGCTTATATGCCTCTTTTCAAACACGCAGACCGATATAAAGAGATAATAATGTTCAAGCACGCAAATGTATTTAAGGTACCTACTGCACGAGGATCGAAACCTACTACATTTACTAAATCTTCAGTGTAGTAGCCGACTTCTTACTCATCACACCAACTCAAGTGTCTAATATAATAATATTAACCTTTATTGTTCTTTCTCTCACACAGAAATCAGTTACATACTTAACCTAACATGCTGCTTATATATAAAATTCTATGCGAGAGACTGGTTTCTGTACTAGGAAATTCCTGTACGACAGATTACCAAACCGTCCACTTCCGGACCGGGAGAAAAATATGAAGATCATGGATACAATTTGTCGACTCTAGTTCCGTCAGGGGAAATGATCGATAATGATAATTCCAGTCTTAGCGTTAGACTAATTTGCATAATATAAAAACTCAAACTTTATACTTTATTGTATACAAAGCATAGTGAGTGGACATTTGTAGACAAATGATGCACATATCGAGAAAACAATATGAGATAAAATAAATAATACTATAAATACCATGTCCACATTTCTTTCTACATTTGTTTATGTACCTATGCGTTGGTGTGTAGACTAACTGAGAGCAAACTGAATAAAGAGTGACATCCTGTCGTTCCATCCTTTGCAATTTGTCGCGATAATTCGTCATAATGTGATTAACGCCAATTTGAAAAAAGGGCGCTATTCGTCTGAACGTTAACAAGCGTCTAGATAAAAGTAAATAAATGCACTTAAAATATGTTACGCATCATGTCGGGTAAGACTTAAGCCTGCGACCTTTAACAAACCAGCTACCAAAGATGTTAACATATCAAATGAAGGTTTCTTCTGGTTGTTTTAACTATATCTCTTGTCCCTCTAGTTCATAACTTGTAATTGAATTTACATATTTGAAGGTAAAAATAATATGACTGGATATCAAAATATCCTGCCCTGATGGATTATTCTTATACTTATTGTAAATACAGTTAAGATTCATAAAAAAATCATCATCATCATATCAGCTACATGATGTCCACTGCTGAACATAGGCCTCCCCCAATAACTTCCACTCCAAACGGTCGGAAACTATATGCATCTAACGGCAACTTTCCTCAGGTCATCTGTCCATCTTGTGGGTGGTCGTCCCACGCTGCGCTTGCCGGTACGCGGTCTCCATTTGAGAACCTTTCGGCCCCAACGGCCATCGGTTCTTCGGACTATGTGACCTGCCCATTGCCACTTCAGCTTGGTAATGTGAGTGACTATGTCGGTGACCTTAGTTCCTTTACGGATCTCCTCATTTCTAATTCGATCACGTAGAAAAACCCCAAGCATAGCCCTCTCAATCGCTCGTTGCGTGACCTTGAGTCTATTGAAGAGGCCCAACGTAAGAGACCACGTCTCAGCACAATAAAAAAAGATTAATGTAAAATGTCTGTTAAGGAGTAGTACAGGCCAAATCAATGGCCGACTTATTTTGTCCATAGACAACCTTCATGACTACCGTATGGGGTTACCCATCAACCGCAGGGTTTGCATAAACGTCCTGTGCGGTTACTACGAACCCCTTGCTTTTGTTTTAAACGTGCAAATTTGATATAGTCAACTCCTTCCTCCATTTACATATAAGTTTATGTTGCATCTTATTACAAACAGGTATAATGCGTATTTTTGTTTACACTGGAATGACATAGTGACTTGTGGTTATGTGCGCACGCGCTTCTTGTCATGACTCCGTATTTAGTATCCATACAATATTTTTTCTTGGGATATTCCTAAATTTGTGCAGTTGGGAAATAAAAAGAATATATTTTCTTTATTATAAAACAACTTCGTCAAAATCGTAGGTATTATTATCCATTTTATATTCATCATTCAGGTATTATATTGTTCGAAACTATTAGAATTAGTTATTATAAAATTGGAGATTTATATATCTAACAAACAAAAAATAGTTTTGATATGATTGTTGTAATTTACGAATATGACACTAAAGTCACATAGACTAAGTATTATAGACACACTATTTAAAAGCTTCACTAATATGAAATCGGCTGTCAATTTAAATAGGAAATGGAAATCCTAAAACATTAACTTTGCCTATCATAATAATAAATATGTCCTACAAACTCAGTTCTCATAGTTATCCTCACGGGTTTCTTTGTTAAAGGTACAGTTGACACACCTGTCGGTCCTCCATTTCCAATGAAACTTTTTTCTTTAACCTAAAAGATCATTTAAAACGCATTTTTATGAGTAAATGATAGGAAGAGCATTGTAATTTCATTTTTTGTTGCTCTCATTTCATTTTTGATGATAATTACTGCCTTAAAGTCTATTAATACGAATATGACACAAGTGTAATTAGTGTGATTTCTGTATACCAATATAATTTTTAATCTTTTGATAATAATGCTTTATTTGTTTTAGTGCACGAGTAGCAGCGTTTTTTATAATAAATTTGATCTTTAATAGGAAATGCCAATTATCTCCAATCTCGCCTGCCGAGTATGGAAATGTTGTAAGGCCTTCTCTTTATATCGAAAGACGTCCGTAGAAAGTGGACTTAAATGATGATACTATACCAAGAAAGATAATATTGCGTGCGCCAACTTACTTCGATATTATTATCTATGCATAAATTATGGTCTTATATGGGACCCAAATCAATGGTACCTATTCATGGCGCATTTAGTTAAATGATTCTCTGGTGTGTCGCTAACATGCCTTGGACCATGCAGCGTCAAACTTCAGACCGTCAATCGTAATATTGAAAACTATTGTGTAGCCTTTGTTAAGCACAAATCTGTGAAAGGTCAAACAAATTCTAATATTAAAATGCGCCAATTCTATATTTTTAATAAATATATTTGGTCCAGAACTGGATATAAATATATTTATAGTACAACTGTACTCACAGTACTGAAGTCGGTTTAGCAGCTGCAACTTGTGATACCAAATAAAAGTCAAATTTTCACCTTTTAACATTTTTGCAATCAATCAAATGATCTTTCCTTATATATTTTCACTGTAGTTCACTCAGTGATTAATTTTGTCTTGGTGGGTTCTCTATTTAAATAAATATTTTTAGGTACAGAGTCGCAGGCTCATTGGTATGGACTGTTGCCTCCTGATCAGAAGGGTGCAGTTTTCAAGTCCCGCCACATACCAATGTGTTTTCGAATTTTCGAAAATTATATACGACCCTCTTATGGTGAAGGTAAACATCGTAACGTCGAGGAAAACTGCGCACGCCTACGATGATTAGGAACTAAAATCTTGTATATTAGATATAGTTTATACAATTGTTGTAAATATTTTGATTCCTGTAAGGGTAAACCTGGTCAAGGCGTCCAGACGTGGGCGGGCGAACACGGCGCGATCTAATCTGCAGAGATATCTTCGCCCCATAAAGTAGCCACGACGACACCACACCTGACGGATTTCTGCGACCAGTAAACTATCTGGAAATATTACAACAGTGTTACTCGTGTACCAAGTCATGCAGTTTTTAGGACACGAAATTATAGTGTACTCTATGCGTAAAGCAGCTGAATTTATGCCATTTTAAATTACTCTCAGTTTCTTTTATACCAAAATGTACGTATTAAAGTAACTAAGAAGATAATTCGTTATATAACAACATCTCTACTTATATTTATACGATAAAAGCGTGTCCTTGTAAGAAACAAGATATGCCTGATTGTGTTCCTAAATGTTGTGCCAATAGTGACCTCACTGGATAATGAGATGTAATTAGACAGTAGTCACTTCTACGTGATCACTTGCCTTATTATGCCACTATTATTCAAGAAGCTTAATTGATACTTTATAATGATATTGGCTAGTAATAAAAAGGAAATTCAACAAACAAATAATCCGACTGCTCAAAATACCCACTGAAATTGAAAAAATAAGCTCTACCTTTTAGTGCAAACATTGATGTAGGCGGGAGACAAAAAAAATACATCAAATATTTATTTCAATGAATTCACTCCATATACTAGATTTCTATTTAGGTACATATATATAATAAAACTTTGATAAGGTATTGAAGATTTGTCTACCGCCTGCAATACTGTGAAATGTATTAATATTTGCAGTATATGGTAGAGCTCTTTTTCCTTTTGAGTGAGTAATTTAGCAGTCGGGTTTTTTATAATTTTTTTATTCGCAAGATACTTAAAACCACATGTATTTCTTTACAAAAGTCAACGTAACAGAAGACACGTGATGAAGTGACCAATTTCAGGCACCATTAGTAAAAGCCTCTGGATACCGCTACATGAGGGTTGCCGCGGAAAGTCTGCACCGGCCGGCCGGTCAGAGTGCAGCCGCTGCAGCCGACTTTCAATCATTAAGAAATTCGGCGGCGCGCACAAAGCGTGATTGATGCGCCCGTTTACCGCGCGGTGGCACCACGTAAAAACCGAACGCTTAATTAACTCGTTTGGCACCGCCGCTCATTAGAATTATTAATCAAACCGAGGCGGAGCGATAGCCGGCATGATGTATCGAGCTTTGATTACATTAACGCACTCAGCCGACAGTAATTAAAACCACGCCGGGATGTCTGAACGAGAACAAAAGGGAACACAGCGCACTAATTTTAAAACTAATAGCGCCGAAATGATGTATAGTCCCGCTAAAATTTTGTGGCAGGTGCAATATATAATCGATCGTAATGAGCGTTGGGACGAAGGATTAAATACAAGGGTATGTTTTCTATGTGATCACCATAATGCTTTAACAATTCCTTATCATAATATCATTAGATTTATTTTAATGTGCCGTAAAGACAAAGAAGACGAGGTCGAAAGATATGATCATTTAAATAAAGTCTGTAATTGGAATACGAGTAGGTATTTCAGTTTTATTAAAATATATTTATTTTAATTGTGACATTAAATATAGATTTTATTCTTAAGTCTGTGTCAAGAATAATGGTTTTAAAAACTAAAGCATGTTTTTGTTGTATCTTTTTGAAAATGAACTGGCGGCTATTTCATCATTCAAAAACTGCATATTATATTTCTAAAGACTTTTAACGATAAAAGGACTTATGTTGTGGAAATATCTCAAATATTTTTTGTACAAAATTAATTTTAATATGGTCAATATTAATTAGGGAGGCGAATAGTTTGGGCACGCTCTCGGGGATGCTCATGACAAATGGCATGGTTTAGTGTGAATCACAACAGTTTATTCAGTAGATTCGTGGGAGCGCGTTCTCAAACATTATCAATCATCACCGGCCCGCGGCAGGCCGCACTGATTTGATAGACGCAATTAGCTACCAAAAGAAATCTTATCTGAAAAAGCCGACAAGTTTTGTGATGACCATGCTTAAGGAATTCAACGATGCGGAGATGCACGTTGCTCTGGATTTTAAAGAAAGTAACTCCCATTTTTTATGAGAGATACTAGCTTTTGCCCGCGGCTTCGCCCGCGTTAAATGGAGCCATCCATTGGTAACGAAAACAGAATAATTTCAACACTGCTTCTCTTTCTATTTAAGGCTTTAAGGCTTTGCAAAAACTTCAATATGCAAGATTTATTGTTCATGACAAATAGCCATCATACTTATTTTTAGCTTTCTACCTTGTAAACTGTTTAAACTTATAAAGAAAATTATGTATACATATATATCACTATACATAGGAATCCCCCGCCCAATTTTAAAAGTTTTGGAGTCTATTTCCAAAAACGGATCCCCCCCTCCCAATTTAAAAGGTTTGGGGTCAATATTATAAAAAATATATATATATATATATATATATATATATATATAATATATATATATATATAATATATATATATATATATATATATAACCTATTCTAGGTTACCTTCTATCAATAGTCTGCATACCAAATTTCAGCGTCGTACTACAAAAATTTCCAACCCCCATTTTAGGGAAGTGGGGGGGTGAAAACGGGACAAGAAGAAGCCTAAAACCTATTCTAGGTTACCTACTATCAACATACCAAGTTTCAATAAAATCCGTTCAGCCGTTTAGGCGTGAAAGCGTAACAAACAGACAGACAGAGATACTTTCACATTTATAATATTAGTATGGACAAGGTACACATTAAAAAATATACTTTTTAAGTGCACGAATTTTACTAATGTATTGATAATTATGTACTAATATTTCTATAGTGTCTACCTTTAGAGTGGAAACTGAGCTGGCATATCAGCAGACCATTAGAGATCCGCCTTTCGGCGATATGGTGAGCTGGTGAAATTGACTTAGAACCTTAGGCTGGGATGACCAATATCTCACCACCTTACATAGTATATATATATACTACTTGCGTAGTGAACAGGGGTGAAATAAAATAAATAATCTGTTGGACAGTCGTTTGCAATAACATGTAGATCTGTGTCTATGAATGATCAAGCCTTGTCAGTTTACATAATTGGACATCGAGTACAGCGACTTCTCGCTCTTTTGCCGATGGTCATGAGTTGTTTAATGCAACTTAATACAATGCTTATTTCATTTCAAAAATTACTCTCGATAAAATTGGACATTTGTTGAACTTATGCAAATGAAGAGGATTTAAAATATAATGTTGTTAGAATTCACGGTATTAGTCTGGATCTGATATGAAAACAATACCATTAATGTTAAGTTGATACGCATTAATTGCTTTTTTTGGTGGCAATTCTAAAATATGTTAATTGTTTGACACAGGTACGGCGAGGATTAGTTCCGGCTAGTCATTCCGGTGGCAGTATTGAGTCCTGCGCCGCGGGGTCTAACGTCTAATTCCCCGCGCTACCAACAGGTGGCGGGAGCACCGCCTTTCAAATCTGACAGACGCCATTGCCTTTACGTCAGAGAGGCGCGAATAAAATTAATGATGTTCGCGCCTTAATGACGTTTCACGACGCCGCTCCATTGTGTCCGTAATACAACAATTATTGAGATCATTTATTAAGTTTATTGATCTTTTAAGTTAATCTTTTATTTCGTAATTTAGCTGCGCGCGAACTCTGAAAAAAAATATCTCATATGCGGAGATATTTTTTGGACTATTTTTGTCATTATACGGCGTGATGTGAGCGGGACTTTGAATGCAGAGGCAATTACTGCTCCGCATGTGGTTTTATTATGTACGACGGTTCCATTCCATCTAGCGGTGAGGCTATAAAACGCCGGTGAAAACATTACTAAAACCTTTGCCGTTGGTAGTTTCTGAGCTTCCGTTGCTAAATTGACGGTGATATTAAGAGCTATTGTTACAATTTATGTAGCTTAGTTTTTGTTGAGACAAAAGTAGATTAGGAAAATGACGTTGATAGCGTGGCTTAAGGAGATTTTGTGGTTGCTTACAATATAACGAAGCATTGTAAGTTTGTCAGGTCGAATTACATAGATTACTTATGTAGGGCGGTCGTTAGGCGGTTAGTGCGAGGGCGGCGTCAGTAGTTCAGGACTAATTAGCAGTTAGCTGACAGTTAGCCGGCTTTGATGGCAGCCGTTGGGCTTGCGTCTTGAGGTAATTAAAGACTGTGTCTGCATACAAATGCTTTAGTTGCGGAGAGCGTATGGGGCGGTGTGTGTATGCAGGCGATTAATGCTCATTAAAACAGAGTGGGCATGCGGAAAACATGTCTTGTAAAATGCCAATCACGTCCCATCAAATCACGGACGTGATATAATTTCCTCGATAAGGAATGATTCGTGTACAATATTAGACACGTATATAACTTGATACAGGGCCGTAGTAGGTCCTTTGTAGAAGTTTTATAGAGTTTTTTCATAATCTATGTAGAGTCAATTTGTAGATACATATTATTTATATGTCCAGGTAATATCATCGACGTTATTTTATTTGCACCTAAAATTTTTGCTATCTAGATTTCTTTTAAAAAATGCTAACAAGGTACTTAATTGGTGACAATAAAATATTATAAATTCTAACAGTACATCTAGGTATAGGTTATATTAGAGTCATAGAATATGTAAAAGTCTGATAGTGACGACCTAGTGGAGGAACGGACTCTACAATCATCAGTGTTTGTGTAGATACTTTAAGTTTTGACAGCTCATCAAGATTTCCACATCATATAACTGGTCATACCAGTAAACTAAAAATGGATCTAGAAAGCGTATTGTGTCAAAGATGGATTAGTACAACGTCATGTTAAAGGTTTTGGTCTTAACCTTTGATCTAAGTGCTCTCGCATACTTTTACAGTCTATAGCAGTTCTCCACACAAACTTATTGTGATTCATCTTCGGTTGTGCATTACGGCTCTGTTCTGGGAGCAGATGCCAAAGACACAAGTAGTCATAGGTACCTACTCAATCGCATTCGTAATTCCTCGCGATAGATCCACGATCGGAAACTAGCGCAATTAGATGCAATCGTGTCGAAATTATTGTAATAACCAAAAAGAATCGATGCTTAACGACCGGCGATCGGCGCGCACCGATTGGCTCCGCGCGCACCAATGCGCGCGCGCATGCCCACCGATCTGTCGATGATAAGCATACTAACATAATAACCAGGGATGAGAAGCACTGTAGCCTTTACAGAAACTATCTGATATCCGAATATATCCGTTACAAAGCTTGGTAAATTCGAGAGTAAATAAATAATGTCACTATGAGGTATTAGTTTAATAGCCCATTATAAAAGAAAATCTCGTATACGTATAGTATGTCTGATAACAATAACAACTTATAACCTAGATTAAATAGGACCATGAAATAATGTAAAATAATTTAAACAAGTATCCGAAACTAACGGATATTCCGATATACAAAATAAAACATATTTAAATTCCTAGTACATACATATCCGGATCGACCTTTAACATCCCTGGTAATAACACAACCTCGGACGCAGATTGTTACTTTGCTATTCCGATACAAATGTGAACCTTCTCAAAGACGTTTAATCGAACATCAAAAACCATTGGTTGCTATTAAAATATCGATTTCATGACCTAACATGTTGTTATTTTGAGATATGTCGATGTAATCGTCGGTTGTGTACGGACCACCGGCGAATGCTATTACGGAAATTAAAACGGAACTTAGCAATATATAGTGTACTTTACCCACTTTATAAACAAACTGGAAAAAATAATAAGTTTGTTTTATGGCTGTCATTAAGTAAAAATAACCTCGAAGTACTTACTGTTTGTGTTTACTTAGTATTTGTTTTATAACTCGATATATTGCTGTGAAAGGTCAAGTCAGCAAAGTTGCCTTTTTTAGGGTTCCGTAGCCAAATGGCAAAAAACGGAACCGTTATAGATTCGTCAAGTCTGTCTGTCCGTCCGTCCGTAAGTCACACCCTTTTTTCTCCGAAACTATAAGCACTACACTATTAAAATTTTGTAAATATATGTATTTTGGGAACCGCTATTAGGTTTAAATAAGAATCTTGAAAAAAAAAATATTTTGGGGTTCCTCATACATAGAACTGAAACTCAAAATTTTTTTTCATCGTACCCCCACGTGTGGGATATTAATGTGTACATCTTGAAAAATGGTATTGAGGTTTCTATTATCATTTTTTTATAAATTGAATAGTTTGCGCAAGAGACACTTCCAAAGTTGAAAAAAGTGTGCCCCCCCTCTAAGTTCTAAACTATGGGGTCGATAAAATCGAAAAAAGTATATGATGTACATTATCATAAAATCTAACAACGAAATTTAGTTTGAACGATTTCTGGTGTGTAGGTTTTTTATACGTCATAAACGGTGAACCACTATTTTTTCATATTAAAGCTGTAGTAGGTGCTTAGGTTAATAAAAATTATATAATTTTATGTTACTTGTTGCTACGGAACCCTCCACAAGAGAGTCCGACTCGCGCTTGGCCAATTTTTATTCAAGTTTTACACAATGCAATTCGTTGAAATTCAGATAGAATGGTTTCGTTTAGTTTTAAATAAAAAACTTCATTCATGAATCATCATCATCATCATCATCAGCTCATTAAACGTCCCCAACGAGGGGCACGAGCCTACCCGTATAGGGTGATTAGGCCATAGTCGTCCACGCGAGCCAAGTGTGGATTGGACGACTTCACACACAACCTTCGAATTACTTCGCAGGTGTACATGAAGGTTCTTCACGATGTTTTCCTTCACCGTAAGAGCGTCGGATAACGTACATATATTTTCGAAAATTCGAAAACACATTGGTACGTGTCGGGATTTGAACCTCAGCCCTCCCGGTAGGAAGGCGACAGTCCACACCATTGAGCCACCGACGCTCTATAAATATGGTTGACTAAAAAATATAAACGGAAATAATATCCGTTATTGTTTCTCAGTGCTTTAAATACATTGATTAATTGATTGTATTCAAAATTGTAAGGTTTTATGCTCATGACTAAAATATCTCATATCTTCTCTTCTTCTCTTCAACCTATTGCAGTCCACTGCTGGACATAGGTCTCTCCCATTTTGCGCCAGACATCCCGGTCCTCCGCCTTTCTCATCCAGCTTCCACCAGCGACCTTTCGCAAGTCGTCGGTCCATCGGGCCGGAGGGCGTCCTACGCTACGCTTGCCAAGACGCGTAATGTAATTCATCCAATTACGATTAAAATTATTATTTATGAATGCAATTAATAAATTTGCAAAGTATAATGGGTACTAAACAACGGATAAACATATTTATGATTTTTTTTGTCTCAACTGCCAAATGGGTCGTCAAAGCTTGTTTTCTATGTTAAATTATTTTTAATGTAAATTATTTTTACTTTTATCTTATTTGATTGTATAAGAAAATAAAATAAATTCGGATTCCTATTAGAACATTTAGAACCGATAGACACAGTCAACATCATCATCATCCTGTTCATTAAATTCGAAAGTGTTACATTTTTTTTGGCACATATGTCCACGTTTCCGTATTAACTCAAAATCAATTATTATAATTAGATCCCTAGTGAATTAATATTTTTAGTAAATAAACGATAAAGAATTCTCCTTATTCCGTTTTTTATCATATTTCCGTAGATACATAACTAACAGGATAAATCTACAATTATATACACGATTTTAGGAGGCATTTTAGCAATGCGACTTTATTATGTGTATGATGAAATAAATCTATTTTCTAGAGCTAAAGTATGAGTATGAGTAATTTTATACAAATTCTGAGGAATAACTGAATAAATAACAGTATTGATGGTACAAAATAATATTAAAGCCGAATAAAATTATGGTAATGAAGTATGAGCTTATTGAAAAAATCAAGTCAATCTCCCCAAGACGTGGTACATCTCATTATATAAATAAAAATATATAAATAAAAAAATACTCACTGACATTCACATAACGCCAACTAGCCCCAAACTAAGCATAAGCGTGTGTATATGGATACTAAAAAACGGATAAACATACTTATATATTTTTTTTGGTAAAAAGGTACATACATACATATTAAACATAGGAAACACCCAGACCAGTACAAACTGACATGTTCGTGCACAAAATTGTGTGTATTGCCCGAGGATCAAATCCCGAACCCTTAGTGTAATAACCGACGTCTATCTAAACAATTACACCAGATAGGTTAAGTAAAATTGAGACTTTGTCCCCCAACGTGTCTCACGGTGGGGGCCATCTGCACTCACCAGCAGTGGTGGGGCAAGACCAACAATTGATGTGGGCAAGATATATTTTTGCGAGGATTTTATTGGCAGAAAAAATATTCATAAAATAATTACGAGTACAATGACATACGCAGCTAAGAAATGGACACTGACTGCGTGATTGGTTCACAAGTTCAAAATCACTCAACGCGCAATTCCGCGAGCTATGCTTAGAGTCTCTCTTATGCATAAGATCAGAAATTGTTTAATCCGTAAGAGAACTAAAGTTACCGACATAGCCCGCCGGATCAGCAAGTTGAAGTGGCAGTGGGCTGGTCACGTATGTCGCAGAACCGATGGCCGTTGGAGTAGACGAGTTCTGGAGTGGAGACCGCGTCTTGGCAAGCGTAGCGTAGGACGCCCTCCGGCCCGATGGACCGACGACTTGCGCAAGGTCGCTGGTGGAGGCTGGATGAGGAAAGTGGAGGACCGGGATATCTGGCGCAAAATGGGGGAGACCGATGTCCAGCAGTAGACTGCGAAATGTTGAAGAGAGAAAGAATTACAATTAAATGTAATTATTTTACATTATTGTGTCAAAAACTAATTTTGTAGTTAGGTTAGTATTGACACATGATTACTAGCTGGTATTTTGCGAACCTTCGAGGCGCAAGGCCCTTTGGACCGCAAGGCTCACGTTGCGCATGCCTTACCCCGCCCATGCTCAATACTTGCCCGGTGAAGCTGTGAAGGACATCCGCAGTAGTCAGTAACAAAAAAAACAACACGCACAAGGCCGGCGTGGTTAGTAACGGACAAGAGGGGGCCTAGTCCAGCAGGGGACTATAAGACTTAAATGACGAAGATGATTTATTTATTTATTAAGGAAACAAACAGCTTTCTTACAATTCATAGGAATAAAATATTTTATATGGTAACACATTAGCCTTCTTAAAGTTTCCAAAGACGAATTGTACATGTAATACGCTTAAGATATACTGGAGACAGGTGCCAAACAAAAAGTTATTTGTTAAAGTTATTTGAAAACAACAAAAAATATAATAATTTTTTACAAGCCTGATGGAACGGCGGAAACGAGCTATCTTCTCATTGAAGATATCAACATGAGAATAAGTTACATTATCTACTATTTTGTTTAAACTTATATCTTCTGCTAAACTTATTTTGAATACCCTCAATCATCTGAATGTATTTAAGTCACAGTAAGACTGGAACTTTTTCTCGTACTTAATACAAACAGTATAATTTAAATATTTTTTAAGTTTCGAATTTCGTTTTACATCTACAACTGACTAGCACTCTGCTCATGGTTGCGTGATAAATCGGCAAAGGGATATGTTTTGTGCTGACTTTTGGCATCTGAGGAAATTAATAAAGTTGAGAGTAGCTACTATTTGCCGTAGGTGACCTTTACATGGTCAATCGGAGAGCTCTGTTTTCTCAGTCTTAAGTCGCGGTCTTGAATACTATAAGCAACTTTTGTTAGTATTTTACTATTATTTGTAATAGATACTTTTCTGAATGTGCTAGGAGATTTCCAATGGCTATGATGTGCGGGGGCAGTGAGGCGTTATATGTTGATGATGATGATGGCTAAGAGACTACTATAAAGTTTCACTTTTTTCTTCAGAATATTATTACTTAATAATAAAAGACCGTTGTATTACATGTTTTATTATATTATAGGTAATCTGAGATCATCAGCAGCCAACAGTAAAAAACCCATACAGAGGTATTCGGCAATTACTAATTTAAATAGGCGACAGTTGCACTAGCAATTTTATTTTTAGTTTAGTTGATCTGTTACTATATAAAAAAGTTTTAAGGTGCGGAAAACACAGTCGACAAAATTGTACAAGGATACAGTAAATGGGTAACATTAAAATAACGCATATTATTTCGCATTATGTCTTGTTTGCGTAATCGTTGGCGGTGGATCGCCGGACTGCTCGATACCTGCGCTTAAACATTTAAGGGTGGGGTGAAACCGCAGTCAATTATTTTTGCATCACAGTAACAGCATGCGAGTGACATGCGGTATTTTTTAAAGTAAAATAAAAGCCTCAGTAACATTTGGCGCGCGCATGCGCCGTTATTATCTTACTCTGGCGTAAATGCGCAATTTCTGGTGAGCGCGAATGTTACATCGCTTTAGTACTTAGCAAAAGCAAAAGTGAATTCTGTACTTTGTTGCAAACAAAGATTTTTTTTTATAATGAAATATTAATATTTTATTTGTTCAATAAGCTAAGGCAAGTGAATTCCTATTTATTATTTGTCATGACATTTTATAATGTATACATTGCTTACTCGTATTTTACAAAAATAAAGTCGATATCAACACACATTAACAATCATAAATATTTATAATTCAAGAAGTAAATATTTTGGGTGTTCTTCTTATCAAGTGATTCAATTTGTAAATATAAACTATGTTTCATGTTTTTCTTACCCTTAACACTATGGTGCAACAACCTGGCCATAGTTACATTTAATGACAGTGCATACAGACACCACTTTTGCTATGGTGCACAGTTTGCGACTAATTCCAAACTCCACAATGTACCACGTACACACGTAACGATTTAAACCTGAGACACGTGACTATAGCACTGTAATTTTCAGTACATATTCTTGACCTGCCGTTACATGGTAGAGTTTTGTTAACGATAGCAAAAGTCATTGGATAGATGACGGAAATATTTAAATTCGAGTATTTCCTTGCTTCGGAAGGCACCCTAAGCCGTTAGTCTCTGCTGCTACCTGAGAAATATAGTCAAAAAATTAATTTGATAAGAAGATTTAGACGCCCTAGACCACTATTTGTACTCATATTTGTAAATTTGGGGCACCGAATAAATAATTATTTTAAAGACCCGCTAACACGCATTGGACCACACAGCGCACGGGCTACGGCCAGGAATTACTAATACGGCTTACTTTTTATAGCCACTTATAGAATTGGTAAAATATATTTATTAAGTGTCAACTGAAAAGAAACACAAACGTTAAGAGGTAAACATTTTATTTAATTGCCTTATTGAGTTTGCTTTAAAAGTCGATCGGATGTTTAAATTGTGGTAAGGTTGTCACAAATTCTTATTTATATTTTAATTCTTATTTATACCTTTTTAATCCACTTTTACATATTACATGTTACAATTGTCATTACATTACCTTCGTGTTCTACTGTTCGAAACATACGGGAAAAAAGCATAGGAAAAGTTACTTTGCATGATTTCCCGGTTTTGTTTGAACATTCGTTGGTTTGATTTACTTGGTACTGAGTCCGAGCTTGGTAGGTACAACTGCAGTAATATCTCCACTTAGTAGTAATAGTGTTTTGCACTTCTGTGTTTCATGATGAGGGCACTGTAGTTAAATTACCGGGTCCGGGAGACTTATATACAACGGTGGACCTATCGCAGTCCACCGCTGCTCATAGGCCTCCCTATAAGTCTGCTGCTTACGTTTTGTATAACTTAGTCTTAAATTGTAAAGTAAAATTGAAAATAGTTTTAAACAATAGAAATGTAAATATACTTTGACGTTGCGATAGCCCTATATCCATGACGGGTGCGTGGGCGACGACACGGTCAACACATTTGTTCCGATGACGACCAACGCGACTATTATAATTCATTTAGTGTACTTGTGCCGTTGTTAATGTAATGGATCTTCTGTAACGAAACTGAAGAGCTTGTGTTAGCATTTTGCAAACGTTTTATGATTAAATATTTTCGAATAGTACTAACTTAATGAATAAATGGATTTTGACTTTGAATATAAGAAATTACGAGTGTTACCGCGATATTTACGGATTTTCACGCTATTGATAAATTACAAGTATATACATAAAGAAACCAATAAAATTGGTTTATTATCAAGTCATAACAGTATTCATATAATAAATAAAAGTGAATACTTTTCACCTCGTAACATTGAATTATCTATTAAAATATGTTTTAAGGTAGGTAAATAATTATGGAATAGTTTTATATCATCAAAAACTCGACGCTCAAACTACAACCCGGAGCAGTTAGTTGAATTTTCATATTATTTTATCAGTATCTAACTCAATATACTACCCATTGTTATCCCACTTGGATCATTAGCTACAGAGACACAACGTACCATCGCGATCGGTTGGTTTGTTGTAAACCTAGGTAGGTACCACCGCAGCCAGATATCGTCCCGTGAAATAGGAGTGTTATGCACTTTTGTGTTTCGGAGATGAGGGCGCTGTAGCTAGTAAAATTACGGGTATAAGAGACCTAAGATCTGGTGCTTCTGGCGACATGCGCAGTGCGGCATTGATGGAGGATAATAACTGTCTATCAGTTGTTGGTCTCCTTCAATGCCGCTCTGTCATGGTTAGGCGTATCACTTACCACCAGCGAGCGTCCTGACCTTCTTATAACATAGAAAAACTGTTTATTTGTAAAATTAAATACTTAAGGTTTTACGATAAAAGTAACTGAATGGAAGAGATAAGAAACTTTTGCAACATATAAAGGTGCAAATATATTAATTTTAATAAAATGTATGTTGTGATAGCCGTTGTTAATGGTGTTAAACGGTATCAAATATACACATAAATATGTTAATGCACAATTATTTTAAATTTGCAACCATTACGGCACGTACTAAATAACATCAATTGCTAATGGTGCTTGTTATCAAAATGAGAGGTGTGATAAATCTCGCTGCGAGAGTTATTACAGCCACCCACTGGTGCATGGTAATGGGCCCTTGGACAGCAGTTTAGTTTCAAAAGGTAGGTTTGCAATATTTGTTCACAGATTTGAAGTCATAAATATTATATAAACCTAAACTTTCTAGCCTTACTTTGGTTAAGTGATCCTTGCCATGACATTACATTAGATCCAGTGTCTAAAGTCATTATAGGAAACTACACAATCATTATTACATCGATTTTCTACATATAGGTAGGCATAATTTCACATCGACCTTTTCATGTAATTTCACCAATCATAATGTCATAGTCAATAATAAGAACTATGCAATTACAATAAATTATTACATATGCAGCGAAATGCTCGCTTAATAAGCCCTCTATCTACTTCTTAAGGTAGCACTTTGTAGAATTAAATCGAAACCGAGTTGGTCATAAGCATTCATAAAAACTTTGTTGTCTTCGCCCTGCTCACCCATGGGATATAATTGCCGTATGAAAAAATACAGGAAGTCATTAGAGGCCAAACGAGCGGCATCTATTTCACGAGAACTGCTGGCCGCGTTCACACTGTTAAGATAGACTGTTAAATAAACAATTAGTATCCATTCTTGTTTTAGTGTAAAATTAATTTTATAATATTACAATGTTTTATAATCGAAGTTTATAGAAAAAGCATATCAGTTTAAATTGGAACGAAATAAACAAATAATATTTTACGTCAGTAAGAACTGAATTAGTTTGTATTTATTCTTTAAATATATTATTGAATTTGGCTTATATTTAAATAGCTCTTACTCGGTCAGCTTAAAAATATCATTACAAAATTAAGCGTCGGTGGTTCATTGGTGAGGACTGTTGCCTTCCGATCTTGAGGGTTAGGGTTAAATCCCGCTACGTACCAATGTATTTTCGAATTCCCGGAATTATATGTACGTTCATCCGACGCTCTTACGGTGAAAGAAAACATCATGAGGAATCCTGCAGACGCCTGCGAAGAGATTAAAAGGTCGTGCATGAAGTCGGTCAATTCGCACTGGGCCTGTATGGACGACTAAGGCAGACCCTATACGGGTAGGCTCGTACCCTTCCGTGGGGACGTTTGATGAGCTGATGATGAGGATGATAATGACAAAGTCGTTAGATACACGAATCGATATTTGCTTAAAAAATAATCCTTTTTGTTACGGGACGTTGTGAGTGGCAGCCTCGAATAGTCACTAATAAGCAATGCGTCCTCGCAATTTGACATTTCAGACATTTTAATTCACTTTTAATTCACCTTATGAATAGCGCTTTTACGCGGTTTGTACACCATTTTGTGTTCATTAATATAATATTAAGCTGGCTCGTTATATGTGGCCAGCGAACGGAAGGCCGTTACTGCCGAGTGTCACCCATTGTTACGCGCCCTCACGGCGATAACAAATTAACGTATTTTATAATTAACTTGAACAGAAAACAGTTATAAAGTAATTTGTAACAATGAAAGATATTCAGACCGTGTCTTTATTCATATTTCAGACATTAGCTTTTATCAATTTCTCGAATCAGCGCTAATGGTTTGAGTTTACGATTTCTCGCATTTATATTTCCACGTAAATTGTTATCTGTTAGACAAATTAAGTAAAACAGAACGTTCTAGCACTTTATGGTTATTGCACTACATAATATTAACAATTACACACGGTTTAATTGTGTTCCGGCTAATATTTGGGACAGTTTAGTTGTGTTGTATTCAATCATGTTATAGCGAGCCCAGGATCTACATGTCACAAGGCGAGTTCCGATACTTCACCGTATAGACCAACCTTTATGATTAGTCAAACCACTCATGGCGGACGATTCATTATAGTGGGCCATTATGCGTCGTGTTTATCTTGACTTACTCATAACTAAGCCATAAAATAACGAACGAGCGAGATAAGAGCTCGACTACCTCTAATCTCCGGAACAAGGACATAATTCGATTGTGGTTGTGTCGAGCCTTTTTGGGGTTTATCGGCACAAATAAATTGTAGCATTAAAAACTAACAAATGGCTTTTTGAGGGCCATTCATTAGTTCGCCGTTGAATGGCTTTGCTTGTGTCGTTTTCGCTCAATTAGCTAAACGGAAATACAGGCTGTTTGGTCGCACACGTCGCGTTGCTTAGAGTCTGAGTAGGTACTTTATTTTAGGAAAGACAAGCAATTGATTGAACGTGTGATTGTCATAAAAAATAATTCCATTTGAAGCCCCAGTTCCGTTCTTATAAATCACGATTTTTCAATGTGTAAAAATACATAATAGTACATACGAGGTTAAATAATTGTACCTACATAAGAAACATAATTTATCTAATTTTTCCATCAAATACTCAGGTTTGCCAATTGCCAAATTTACAATGGAAAAGATAAAAAATATACATATTTTTAGGGTTAAGCGTCTATGACAATTTATGAGTCATCAATTTGCTCATAAGGCATTTTAGGTACAATAATCACATAAAACTAATAGCGAACATATTCGATAGGTCGTAAAATTGAAATATATGTAAATTAGCTCTCTATATCAATCTATAAAATGTTAATAGTTCTTATAAAATCGTTAGAGTTGTATACATTTAGTATTTTATGTATTTGGTTGACGAAACTTTTCAATTTTATTTGGCAAGTAAAATTTTAGAAAATATTAATTAATTATTAATTTTATCTGACCACCTTTCGGTGAAGGAAAACATCGTAGGGATACCTGCGTGCGTGAAGTCGGCCAATCCGCACTGGGCCCGCGTGGACGACTAAGGCCTATACACCCTTTACAGGTAAGCGTCGTCTGTAGCATACATATAATTTTATAATGAGCTGATGATGATGATGACAGTTTATTTATATCTTTGGTATATGCTTACTTTAACAGGCCATAGCAGTCCACTGCTAGCTTAGGGCCTCCAAGACGATAGTGAACCGTCACATAATTTCTACTCTCGGTAGAGATAGCACCTTTGAATTAGGTGTTACCTATTCTTTGCTGAATATTTCATGGCAAAATATCTTTAAACTATAATAATTATGTAGTAGTATTTAATAAAGGCCTGTGTCTTGGAATGGGACGTTCCAGCCACAGGCGGGTGATTATAGGAGTATTATTGCTACAGGTTTGATTTGCCATGGTTCGTTGTGATATTCTTTTATTGATTTTGTATTCAAATAACGAATTCATAGATTTAAAGCTAATAAATGAAATCATTTATTAGTCGGCAGTCGTATGTCGTTTGTTGTTTGACAGGTCATCTAAAAACTTTATGCCGCATTCTGTCGATAACTATGTAATGTATGCTAAGTTTTAATTAGTACCTAATCAATATATCTTCTTAATTACAATGAATATGCAAATAAGAACACAACACTTTCTATTTGGTGAGTGTTCCTTTAATGATTAAAATTTTAAATTATATTTATTAAGTTTCGCGACATTGTGAAATTAATAATCAACAGATTTTATTTGATGGGACCTGGCAATGTAAGATTAATCAGTTGGTATTATGTGACAGCTTTAAACTTTATAAGCATCAATTCTCAATTTTGTAAACGCGTGCGTAAAATGTATGTAAATAAATTAACGATGCATTTATTAGTTTATATATTTTGGTATTAAGTAAAAAGGAATTATAAAATGGTTTCTATTCAGACAATCAGGTGATTCAGTGTACATTGTCCAATCAAACAAACAGAAAAATCGTAAAATACTGTCTTTCATCAACAAACCCATGACCCTGGAGGGTCTCCTCATCAGCTAAACTGAAAGGTCAGACCCCGTACCACTAGGCTATGGACACAGTTGGATTTTATTTCGTTTCATTTTTAAATTAGAAAATACAAAGTAATTAAAAAAACACGCGTGGAAATCATTAGGGGAGGCCTTCGTTCAGCAGTGGACTTTCTAGGTTGTAATGATGATGATGAAAAAAAACATATATAAAAACATTTTGTTCGATCAATTAAAAATTGAGAATAAATGTCATAACCATGTATACTTTTCATCGCAGCCAGCGGTCTTTTTAATTGAACCGCGTCAAGCTTGTTTGACAGCCGTATCAGTTTTTACGACAAAATTAGGAATCATTAGTATTAAATGTGGACATAATGTATCGTTTGACGATTAAAATAATATGGACGACGGGAATCGGCTGTCATTAACATAAAATAATAAAACTAAGCGTTGTTTGTTTTCATGTCCTAATCTTATATACATACTAAATTAAATAGCTATAGGTAACATTTTAATTTGAATGAACTTTAATGATTTGTTTGGTACCGTAACTCCCTGGTTCTATTATATGGCCTATCCCTGGTCCTATTATCCTGCATATGGCTGGCTACAGAACCTTGTTGGTTTCATTCACCCGTGAAGTGAAAGCCCTGTTTTGAGTTGTATAATATAAAAATGATTAAAGAAAGTTTTGTACATTTAATTAATTTACGAGAATGCCTGTGCAGTACGACGTTTATAGGCTGATAATAATTCTTGAATGAGTACCTACATTTATAAATTACCTATAAGACAGAGACTTTAAATCGGGTGCGATACGTGACTTCAAATAGGTAATCTTGGGGCACGGTAGTGCCCCCGCCAAGTCGAGCACTAACCAAACACTGCCGTACCATCCTTTACAGGATCCATTTCGCCGCATTTTCAGGCCCCAATTTGAAAACCTTTGAATAATACCAGAGCGCTGAAATTTTCGTTAATTAGTAAGATATATAGAAATCCAAAATTTCAAGTCTGTAGGTCCTTTAGTGCCAACGTTAAGCGAAAGCAAAGTTTCGCATTTTCGACAGATAGACACTCACTCGCTCGCTCACTCATGATCATCAAAATAGAACTAGTACTTCCCATTTACTCAGAGAGATGAAATTCGGTACAAAGTTAGGGTTTAATGGCCACATAAAGAGAAAACTATAAAAACTTGGAAAATCGAAGATCTGGAGTACCTGGTGACCCTGCTTAGATAACAAAATTATCAAATAGAACTAGTACTTCCCATTAACTCAGAGAGCTGAAATTTGGTAAAGAGTTAGGGTTTAATGGCTACATGAAGGGAAAACTATAAAAAATTGGATAATCGAAGATCTGGAGTACCTGGTGACCCTGCTTAGATAACAAAAGAGCCCAGCCAAACTATAAAAGATCGACATACCGCCTTTAAACAATATATGTATATTCAACATGGTGGGCCGCTTCATCCGATGTTAAAAATCGGGGGGCACGGCAGTGCCCCCGCCAAGTCGAGCGCGCTAGACCAATACAAACAGACATGTTCATGTACACAAATCTTTGTAAGTACTACCCGGGGATCGAACCCGGAACCCTTGGTGTAGTAACCGACGTCTCAACCATTACACTCAATGGGTCGTCAAATATTCCTTTCAAGTTCCTACAAAAAGAAGAGAAATCCCACCAAAAACTTTCTGTAAAAAATCTAGCCAAGTCTCGATGGAGCTGCTTGATTATCTCTAAAAATTAATAAATCAAGACAAAGACGTGCCAAGTCTAAGGTTCTTTACTGCGATTATTTTATTATTATGGTAAATGTTGTGTGACTTGGCCGTTAAACATTCTTTATACGTTAGTGGCTTTATCAAGGCTATAATCGACGGGTTATTGAATCACCGTCTTCCATGTGGCAAATTTGTATCGTCAATGGGTAGCGGTTCTGACGACAGAATAGTACAATGGTGTTATGGAGCACCTGGTTTTGTATCCTTGTATACTCTTCAACGGCCAAGTCACACAACATCAACCATAATAATAAAGTAATCACAGTAAGGAATTTTAGACTTGGCACGTCTTTGTCTTGATTTCATTACTTTTTAGAGATAATCAAGCAGTTCCATCGAGACTTGGCTAGATTTTTTACAGAATGTTTTTGCTGGGATAACGAATTACACAACCCCTTAAGTTCACTAATACAAATCACTTAACAACGAATGCACGCCACTACGAAAAACGGTATTTGAGTTCGTATGGTTTCGGTGTAACGTTTTTCGTACAAGTGAAGTTACGGGTTGTATAATTCGTTGTTACACTTTTCGAAGTCACGTATCGCACCTCATTTCAATCATAAGGAACTGACTGTTACACCAATTGTCAATAAGCACTAAATAAAGTTGAAGCCATTATGAGTTTTTCAATGTTGTATGCTATATTTTATCACTTGAAAAAGGTTCCAAGAAATTGCTTAGAAATCACCTCGAGTTATTACAAAAAAAAACCTTTCTCGCACCTAATCCAAATTGAGCGCTCTCGAATTGCGTGTTAAACATTTTATTAAAAGTGCTTTAGGCGCATACGGTTGATCACTAAGCGCATTTATGCCTACGTAGGTGACATAAAAATACCCCATTGATCGTTTCCAATACATTTAGCGTATCGTCCGTATACGCGTAGTTAAAAGCTGTGTAATAGCGTTATCTCAGGGCCGGCACTAAATTGGGATGTCTCAGCGAGGCGTGGCGTCTCTTATCAGTTTGTCGTGTTCATCTTGAGTTGTGTTAGGCTTTACTTGGGATATTTACGTCGCCAGGGTGGCGGCCTACACCGCGACAATGTGTGCAACTTATAGCGCTGCCCGCCGGTTTTGATATAGTCGAGGATATTTCTAGAAAATTCAATAGAGATATTTGAGACGATAAAGATTTAGAGATTGTTGGTCCATTGTTGTGGCTTTTACAGTGCCTTTGGTGTGGGTTCTATTTTATGGTTTAAATTTATTTGAAAATTATGTTGGTGGAGATGTTGTTGCAAAGAAAATGTTGTAAAATGGTTCTAAATATTTAAGTAACATAGCAATTGAGTTACGTGTTGTAATAAAAAAACATTTAAATTTTAAGTTCGATTTTTTTGCATACCATTCAGCCTCTAATTGTTACTTGTAGTATTTGAAGCATGCCGACTGTTTTTTTTATCTTTAGTGTATTTTTCTGTTAAATAATCAAAGTCTAGATTTCATTCTATAATTTTGTATTTTTACAGGGTCATCACTTGTAAGTGTACTGAACTCGTTTATATCACGAGTAAAAGTATTACAAACAATTCAACCTTCTTGATTTTATGAAACTTATGAAACAGTAATACACCAGTAATATTTTCGTAAGTTCAGCTCAAAAATGTATAGGTATTTAATTATCAAGTGAAAGTCTACTTATTTAAACAAGTGGCAACTTCTTAATTAAATGCAAAAGAAAATAAAAGCCATTTTGAATTTAGTTTTTTTCTAAAAGTTATAAACATTACACAGATTTCAGGATTTGAAAGTTCTTAATTATTTTCCCCATTTGAATCATATCAAGTTAAAATTTATTTAAAATAAGAATATATGAAACTATACGACTAAGATTGCCTTAGTTCAGGCATTGCTCCTTCCCATCTTGGACTATGCTGATTGTAGTTATTTGGATCTTAGTGAGATTCTCCTAAACAAGTTAGAGAGACTACAGAATTTTTGTATCAGGATAATTTATGGTCTTCGTAAATACGATCGTGTTTCTTTTTATCGTGCAAAACTTAAATGGCTTCCTATACGCCAACGCCGTGATCTTCACGTTCTTTCGCTTTTATTCACTATCCTTTTCAATGGAGTGGCACCAGCTTATCTCAAAGAAAAAAATAGTTTCTTACAGTCTTCTCATTATAGTGGTCTGCGTTCATCTTTAAAAACATAATCTTGCTTTTCCTTCTCATTCTTCCCATTCATTTACCCAGTCTTTTGCTGTTCAATCCATTCGACTGTGGAACTCTCTGCCAATGTCCATTCGTCAGTCTCCTTCTCTAACTGTTTTCAAAAGTCGCGTAAAAGAATTTTACCTTTCAATTTAACATTATTATTATTTTTTATTTTTTTAATATTTTTATTTATGAATGTATCATATTATTATGTATGTTATATTCCTTATACCTTAATTTATTAATATAAGCTTATCTATTTGTTTTCATATCAATAATATAATGTATTAGATATTTTATTTATGTGTAGAGTAATATATATATATGATTTTTTTTGTATATTATAATTAAATATATTTTTTTATGTTTATTTATATTTTATATGTATATATGTTAATGTTGAAATATAATTATGTATGTATTTATAAGTTGAATTAAGCTTTTCTTACTTTGCACTGTCTTGCCCTTTCATGTTGTTAATTTTCTATGTTTGTGAGGTTGTCTGGAAGAGATCGCTCCAAGCGATAAGGCCGCCTGAATTGCATTATTTCCCTTCATTTGTTGTTAAATATGTATCTTTTTTTTGGTGTGCAATAAAGAATCATATCTATCTATCTCTATATGACATAATACAAGGACCAGTCATCTTGCGGTATTGCAATAACAAATAAAAAGTACGCATGAATTTGGGTATTTAAAGTAAATAATTAAAAAGTCATATCTTAACTAAGTAGTATCGTTCTATTGGTTTTATATTGAGAGCAGATTTGTGTAATTTGTTCCGATTTAAATGATACTTGTCTTAAGCCAGGTTGGAGTGTGTAACAGTTCCAACTGGACTACAGGAAGGAACACTAGAGCGGGCTAAGCGGCAACCCTTGCCGGACATACGTCGGTTTGATGAAGCGCTTTCTTGATACTTTTTCTTGTTGTTTTTTTATCTTATTGTCCGCGGCCCATTGATAAACGGACAGGTATACGTACTCAGACAGGCGCCAACATTCCTCGCCCCGACCTCACACTTACTTGCTGCTTTATAAAAACGGGCACACTTTTTTATCAGCACTTTTTGGTCTTATTGCCTCCCTTTGTGTTCGTCGTGGTTGTTTGTTTTGGTTATTAGCGGACTGTAGGAAGTGGTCGAGATAAACCTATTGGGCCTAAGCGTTTTATTGTACCAATTTCGAATATCCGTTTTGGAGATATAGAAGTGTCGATGGTGGGTTAGATGCGGGTTATTTATTAAGAGATATATATGAGTATCGTCTCCATTAGCAACGTGCACTCAAAAACAATTTCGCAACTTATAGTTAATGCGCAATGGACTCTTGCCGTTCTTAAGAAATAATATAAATAAATAGCCTAGGCAACGCAACGCCAGCTAGCTCTTATTAATCACAGATTTACGTAATATTAATACTACCTAACTATAAACACAAGCTATGTGCCTATTTGATTTGTAAATCAATATTTAAAATATATAAAACTCGGGAATATCCAGGCGCATTAGACATGCTCATGTATACAAAAACAAAACAGCGACCTTTTGGTTCGGAAGCAGCATTCAATACCACAAAACCAAAATGATTTCAGAGATTACCCGTAACAAACAGATTTTGAAAATTATTATTTTGGCGTATGTATTCAATATTACAAACAGAGCCTCCAATTTCATTTATATGTATAGATAGATGAATTAATTCAAAACATTTCTATACCTACATGTGTTACAAAACAAAATTGATAGTCTAGACGTGAAGGCTCTGCTAAACCGACCAATACATAGAAATAGGTTATTTATACTACAAGCAGAAGGCGGCAGACGTCCGTGTTTCCGTATTGTCCGTTGCAAGAAATTTATCCTTTAGTATGTTTATGACTTTTTGCTGGGTTCGTCTGACTGGAATACCTATATAAGTCCCAACCAGAGTAGCAGAAAAGTTTTATATTTTAACGTCGATTCTTTTATGAAAAAACTTACATACTTAAGTAGCTGATTAAAGAAAGCAGAAGACTTGGATATCAGGCATAAAATTTGGAATGACTATGTCTAGCAGTAGCAGTGGACTGTGGTAGTTTTAAAAAGTAAACTATACAAGACTATCCCTGACCAGCACTGACATCAAACTAAAATGAACCGTAAAAGGCTTTATTACAATTTGGCAAAAGCAGTCTCGATGAACGAGGCGTGTCCATTATCATAAAACGTTCACATTAAATGTTTTTGCCAGGTGTTAATTATAAAATTAATGGAGTCCACCGGGTCGCCGGTTCCCCGCCCCAGGCCATAAATTAGCGAAAACAACCCGGAACTAGTCGTATTAGCATTTTATGAATGACTTATAAGAGTGACATTTTATTTTTGAAAGCAGTGACGTCATGGATGAGTGTCGCTGGCACATGATAGATAATGCCTATTGAATAACATGGATCCTAAAGATAAAAGTCGAGCTCTTATCTCCAAATAAAAATAATGAATTGATACAAGGGCTTTATTTTATAAAATACTGACCAAATGCGCCTGCGAGCTTTGATATATCGATGTGAAACGGAGCTAAGTGCTGTTTATGATAACATAGATAACACTGGTGATTTAAAAATCATTTGTCAATATATATTTTCTTATATCGTGATTTATGATTTTCAATTTTATTACTAATTTGTATCAAAGGATTGTTGTTATTGTATCAGACAGGTAGTTAATATTTTCAAAATACTTTCATTTGACTTTTTTAAGGGTATGAAGGCGGAATAAAGTGCCGTGAGAGGCAAGTTAGGGACATAACATTTTGCAGAGAACGGAGAGCATCGCCCTCCCATTTCATTACACCTAATTTCTCCTTTATATGTAGGTGCTATCTCAAACTCGCCTGCAAAGCGGTAAGATTATGGAAACCTTTTAACTTTCGGTGAAAAGATCCTAAGTGTAATCGACTATCGCGTCATAAAACAGCTGTAAAGTAAGAAAATAATCTACCTACTCCTGGGAACATATCTTCTCTCATAGCGAAGCCATGGGGAAATCGGCCCTCAACCCAACGCGGTCATATTGTAAGATTCAAACCGGGGCTAGCGGCTTGTCGTACCCTCCGAAGCACAGAATCTTCTTTATTTTCAGACAATCAGATGATTCAACTTGCAAAGTCCTAGCCAAACGGGCAAAATCGCCCAAAATGACTATGCGGTCTACCCGTGGAAGTCGAACCCATAACTCCCGACACCCAGCGATCGAAAAAAACGCTCAGCACACTTTTTATGTACATGATTTAACGACAATAGGTTCGAGCTTAGACTTCTGAACGCCAAGTGAATGTCACCGATAAAATATATTAAAGTGTCAAAGCATCCATTCAATACCGATTTTTATTGTGACACAAAACAACCCTGACCAAACAGTCATTGAGGAAACTTTATGAATGAGTGACCAGACCCACGCCTAAGTGTTCTTGCGAAAACGATCAACCAAATTATGGCAGAGTAAATAATTAGGATGCCTTTTCTCCAATTCTGCAGTTAATAAATAGGCCAGAAGTGGCGGGTCCCTTTGGGCGACGGGTTCGCCTATTAGCTGGCTCGAATGGTGCAATTTTGATTTATTTTAAAGATCATTTCCGGCACTAACTGACCATTTAGCGTTCATTCATGTTTTTTTGTGAGAATTCGCGGTTAGACTGTCCCATTGTTTAATGTTAATTATGTAAAATATGGGCTTTAGTTATTTTTTATCAAGTACGATTCCAAGCCATGGACATTAATACTAGTGTTTGGGCATCGTTTTGGCCCTAAGTAGGAATAGGAAACAGAAAATTGTATTTGAGTATTTTGCAATAACCGAGTTCTATTTAAGTATTTTTAACAACAAACAGACGTCGGTATCTATAATCAGCCGACTAAAATTAAAGTAATACTTGGCCATGCCAAAGGTAAAACAAATACTTCAAATATGTTAACCTCTGTTTGGCATGGTCAAGTATGATTTATTATAACTTTATAACACAAAATAAAAATCAAGATCCCATAACATACTACAAATATATTTAGAGTTTTTTTGTTTGCGTTTTCATTTTAAAAGTGGATATTTTAAAATGATTATTAATGTTAAAATATGAACTTTATTAGGATAAACAAATTGAACTTAGCTAACCAGCTTGACGTTTAACAATATCATATCGGTTGCGCACAAAGAAAATTACATTCAATATTATGTTATAATTACATGTAATCTTACTTGTAACGAGATGTATTGTCTATGATACAAAGTCACAAGATAATGACATAATGGACGCAATATTCATTATTAGCGGCGTTCGATTGTGAGATACAAGCACTACAGTAATTGCGTACAACCATACGTTGTTTAAAACAATTTAAAGAAATCTTCGTAATTGTTTTCGCATGATTGCTCTGTGCAAAATTACTCATTGTTTGATATTTTTAAATAAATATGTTTTTTGTGTGGGAAGGCGGACTTTTATTAAGTTTTCACTATCCCTACTCTTCTTAGCCGCGGGCGCTAAGAGACGGCTTATGAACCAAATTCGTTAAAACATTAACATATTTTTGTATAAACATAACCGAATTAAGAAAATATGAGTACATATTAAAAAAATTAACTTACGACCAAATGTTGTCTGAATCCAAGGCAAATGTTAATAAATTACCTAATGATAAATAATGTTATTTATTAGTTTTTTCCATAGCCACGCTGTTTGTTAATACCTGAGCCCTACAGTGGGATGATAAAGGGTGGTTGATTGAAATAAATTATGTTCCTTTAAATCAACCAACATATGTGTTTAATATACAATATTATATATTAAACACCTTTTGGCTTTATTATATTTAATATAAATAAAGCCAAAAATTAATATTATATAAATTATTTTGTAAGAGAAGCGATAGTTTCACATAGTTTATTTGCAAACCAGATTTGCTCTGTTTTCATTTCATGATTTCTAGCACAGTTGGCGAACGTTATAATTAAATAAAACATGATGGATCAACATCAACCTCAGCAGATTTCATAATTGATTTCTTATATTTAAATGAATCTGCTTAAACAATATAAAGTTGACTAACATTGGTCGCCCTATCGGTCCCCTTATATTGACTTAGGACAATGTAACGTTTAACCGCAACCGAGGGGTAAACAATACGAGCTCTATCCATGGGCTGACGATAAATCGACAGGGGCAACATTATTTGCACTGGATTTCTTCAAGTTTGCCACTCGCGTGCAGTATTTATGACTAAACTATTTATTTTTGATACATCTTAATGGAATGACAAACACATGAGGTGATAAGATGATGTTTTTGTAGGTATTGAAATAGTGTTTTTTGTTCATGGATGTTATAAGTCAACAATATGATTACCAGGTTTTGTATACCTGCGTATCTCATTTAATTTTTATTATATTTCTGTTCTGGCTAAAGGGTGACTGACATACACAGCAAAATAGTTTATCACAAGCTAGCAACTAATTTCATAAATATCAGCTCAATTTTATATCTCCACCGAGGGGCACGACCCTACCCGTAAAGGGTGTATAGGTATTGGCCGACTTCACGCCCTCTCTCTTCTCAGTCGTGTGCAGGTTTCCTCGCAATGTTTTCCTTCACCGTTAGAGCATCAGATAAACGTACATATAATTTCAAAAAATCAAAACACATTGGTACGTGGCGGGGATTTGAACCTACACAGATTGGAAGGTAACAGTCCACACCAATGAGCGTATAATTTATAATCACTAATTTAAAGATGGATGCACCTAGAATAGGCGACAGTCCTACTTATTCCGAACCGGTGGTAGTGTCATAAAATATAATAATAATAACAATTGACGATTCAAAAGTATCCGTAACAGATTTATTTTAAAAAAAGATTTTTTTGTTTCTTTCTTTCAGTCGGCACTTTCCATCAAACGGACTGTCCGTTTGTTTAAAAAATATCATGCAGATATTTGATTCATATGACAATATATCAGTATGGTGTATTTCCTACTTGATATGCACAACCCATGTGTGTTTAATTTTACAAAATATATTATAAATTTTATTTAAGTTATATGTTTGTTATGGCAAATCTTCTTTTAATACCGAATAGTGACGAAAATAATCCGTGTGACGGTGACAGGCATAATACGTAATCTATGAGGTTATAAGGAACCCATGAATTCAAATAAATTACTTACATACTTTTGCTTTAGCATACAAGCAGCTATGCTCATATTTTTGCTAATAACTAAAGTTAGCAAGTATTCTTCCCTGTTTGGTAAGTAAAGTGTCGTTAAAAATATACCAGTAAATCCAAGTTAGAAATAATAAAAAAACGCACTTTTCTTCAAGGAGAAGTACTCTGTAATTCGCCAATTTTCTTCCATCTATCTGCACGGGTTCTGGAATAATAACTTTGATTTTATTGTTGAGATAAACTGTTTGTTTTGTAAGACGTGATAAGTTTTTACACAATCATAAAAAAATATGAAATCTTTAACAAATCTCCTTTATGGTGTTCATGGTTACAAATGGTCATAAAAATTTTCACTAGGCTTAGACAAAAGGCAATCAATTTTCATTTAGACTTAGGGCTGTCTACAATTTCGCAGTACCCAAGTTAATGTCCAAACGCTTCTTCGACTCGGCAGTAGCGTATTCAAACCCGCTTATTGTCTCCTCTGCTGATTACAACAGCAGTAATTCATCAGTTTCTTCATCTAGGGTAACTACAATCAAGGTGGCTCTATCTCCAGACGACTATCCCGGTTGTACCCTAAATGTGTTGATAGAGCTAAGCGCGATCAACGTTGTTACTTGTGCAACCAAAACTACGAAATCGTATTATCCGTATCTCGCCAACAATACCGTGTGATGTCATCCTCAACCAGGTATCATTAAGTACCTTGAGCTGGCGCAACTTTTGTTTTCCAATCAGCCTAGCCATGGCGTTCCTTTATTTATAGAAATAAGGTTGAAATTTGAAAATACGATGTTAAATACGGTATCTGAGTTGTGTGGCGGGCGTTATCTTAGTCCCGTCTTGACACCTCGAACACTGTCGGGTTATGTGGGTGCCTAACCAAACTGGGGGACAAGCCCTATTATTCGTTATTGTTTTGTTTAGAATAAAATAACTGATATTTTATACATTATTCATAATAAAATGTAATAATCTTGCCAAAAAAGATGAACTTGATTAGATGTAAATTATAAACTTAAAGGAAAAAAACATTCTTACTTTAAGAACGATGTTGATGTTGGCAATAGCTTGCCGTTTTACAAATAAAATAATAAATATAATTAAATATAATTTCAAATATTATGATGAAACTTTATTAGGTAGGTGACTGGTTTCAATTCTATCATTACAATAGCGATTATTTATAATTTATTCACCAAATGGGTACTTTAAAAATAAAAACAATATTTCATTAGGTTATTAAACTTTCTAATAAATGAAAATAGCATTTAAATTGTATGGGAATTCACCTATAGCTAAATCTACCAAAACAGAACATGACACTTTAATAATATGTGATGTATTTCGAGTCCCATAGTCAAGTTTGAACAGGAAGAAAGGTTAAGAGGCGCCAAACTAATTAGTCGCCCACGATCGACTCGAATTAGTTTGTTATATAAGTCTCATAAAGAGTTTAATTAATCAATTAGCATCCGTGAGTGCGATGGACGAGATAAAAGTAAAAACAAATCGGATTATACATTAACTTACTCGTTTCAAGAAAGTGCCGTTGGCAGGCGTCACTTACACGCATGCGATTAGTAAACCAGTAATACAAGCCCCGTTATTTTTCCTGATTGATTGTACGAATACTTTTGCATATCTTTGAATAAGAGTTATCTTGTAGAAAATAATTTAATAAGCTTTTTTTAGTCCACTTATTTCGCGCGTATCAGGTCTCCTGATGAAACATGGAGTATAAAAGAGTAGAAAAGATTTAGAATGAGATGTTTTCGAACAATGGTCAGTTATGGGAAATGTTGTATTTGTTGATTTAAGGGTCGGTAGAGTAAGGTCGTATAGATGAAAAGTTCGGCTCTACATGAGATCTGCACCTGACCTTTTTACAGCGGAAACCTTATAAGGTTGTGTTGGCAACATTTTACATGAAATGTTTTTGGTGGGTATTAATTTAAATGTCTCAATATATTCGTGTTTGTTGCCCTAAATAGGCACGCATTCCGACGCATTCGTCCAATCAATGTTCTCACAGATACGGCCATTTAATAATTCGAATGGACATAATGCCATTCAAACGATTTATTTTCCACGTAAGCACGTCACGTACGAATCAAATGAGCGGTCGGAGAGCCGAAAAATATAGCCAGATAGCTCCTATTAGAGCATTGGATCATTCGATACAAATCGTATGAAATCGATTGGTATCGAGGATAAACACTACAATCAGGGAGCTCGTTGCAGCTGTTAGATATGCGATCGGCGTCATCCACTAAAATAATATGACACAGCCGTTTCTGGATCTCCTTGGTACGCCCAAAAAGGAAAACTGTGGATGTACGATGTGCCGTGTAACGACAGCAGCAAAATTATTTTAACAAAACATCCAACAAATTACACAAAATGCACATAAACCTGTGAATTTTGCCGCTAGACTTCTTTGGCTGCCTACTTAGAGGGACTTATAAATGCAAGCTATTTAGATCCTTAAATAACATTAAGTATATCATTACTATTTTTTCAATAAAAGAACATGCTACATAAATATATATAGTAAATATATTCATGTGGCAAAAAATATTATTTACATACACCAAAATACCATATTTTAAATTTTTGTGTCTGTTTGTTCCGGGTAATCTTTGAAATGTCTGGACACATTTGGATGGGACTTTTTTTGGCAGGTAGCTGATGTGATAAAGCTACTTTTAACCTAGAAAAATAGAGTAATGTTGTTCCACACGGCGGCCGCGCTTCTTGTGAGCTATTTGACGTAGCTATTTTAGGTTATGCTGTACTGTGGGAGAATATTTTATGCCGCGGGGAATAAACGCGGAGAACAGCTAGTTTCAAAATAATTGCGTAACAAACTAGATATACTTACTTACACTGTAGTAATGCATTTTGTGTATATTACGATTATCGTCTGGTTAAATGTTTTATGTATTACAAGTTATCCTTTTGGAATAAACAGGTAATTCAGTCTGCTAAGTCCTATCCAGCTAGGGAAAATCGCACTAAGTGAAGTTTTCCTGTTGGATTCGAACCCACGAGCATCAGATCATGGAGGCAGTTTTTATCAAAAAAAGTATCTAAATGTATGCTATTTCGGGAGTTTATTTTCGATTGCTCTTTGCAGTTAGCTGCTGACTCTACGAGTGGATCACCGGAGCCGCCGTAAGTGGTTGCTCATGCTTTCAGAGCCTATAATTTGACAATATTTTGTGTCATTTGGGCTTTATTATTACTTACGCCATTACTCGACTGTGGATATAAAGTTAATACGGTCGTGCGACGATTAAGGGAGAATAACCACAGGGTCCCCTAATTCAATATTAAAAGCATCCTACGACGTGATCGGCAACTAATAATAGTCTAATTCAAAGAAATGTCCCTGAGAAAATGACGAAATGTCATTCTCTCCTATTTTTTATCTAGGTAAAAATGAAATGGGCAATTTCGTAATGTTAGATATCGAATGACGGTGTTTAGTGAAGGGCTTGGGTTATATTATGTACGATAATTTCCCATAAATTGTGATTAAATGACTAGGACATATATCTTTTGTTTGATGACATCATATAAGGTTTTAGGGAGGGTGTTATGAGCGCGAGTCAGTTTTCGCTAAGCAATAGTACTTACCCTCCTAGAAATAACTACATGAAATCATTCACGAAAAATATGATCGTCTGTTTAAATTATAGCTTTGGTATTGGAAGTCACAGCTACTAAGAAGTGATGCCATAGGATTGGACGTGCCATGCTTTGCGAATGACAAAAGATAAATTTAATTTTTCAACGACATGGCAATCACAAATACCGCATGTCTATGGTAAATAACTCAAAAAACAAAATTGGTTTATTTACTAATGTTTACAACAATACAATTGCATACTTAAAATTAATATTTTAAAATTACAAACGTAACGTAATAACTGTTTAATAAATGAATAAATTAATGTTCAATGATTACTATTTATAAGGTATTACCGCCAGTCGATACCACATCACTGCAGAGCCTCCAGAGCCGTTTCGATGGAGTCGAGGGCTTTCTCGTAGTCTACAAATGCCATAAACAGCGGCTGGTTATATACTTTTCGGTCTTCTGTATAAGCTGCCGAATAGTATGGATGTGGTCCACGGTGCCGTAGCCTTATCGTAACCCAGCCTGCTCCGGTGGTTGGAATTCGTCAAGTTTATTGGCGAGATGATTTGCTACAACTCCGGAAAACAACTTATAGACGTGGCTCAGAAGCGCTCTCTCTTTAGCCTATTGCAGTCCACAGAAGCGCTATCGGTCTATAATTATTCATAAGAGTTTTATTATCCTTCTTGAAGAAAAAGATGCCCCTGGACCATTATGGCCATCTGCGGTCTTAAGCTTCACCAAATGGATCCTCCCAAGTGGTTTTTAGAAAACTTATTTTGAATCAGCGGAGGTCCCTGTGAATGCCTGCTTCGATTAAAAAAGTGGGTATGTATTATTTTATGATTGTCATAATATGAATTATTACAAATATATTAATAAACATGATAATGATCTTTTGAAATATATCTAGATCTCTATCAAGTTTTAAAATAATAAGATTAGACATAGACAAGAAGCAACTCAGATTTTGAAAGTAAAACACTCATCCCGAATTCAAAATAAATTCTACGCAATCGGACCTTTACGAAATGCGCGATATCCTCAATTACATGTTTTCAGTGCTTATATGTTTGTGTGAAAGGCATCTGTCCGCCCTTAGGTATTAGATACACGTCGGGGCTCGCTTATGTGCGGGCGGCGTTGGCGATGCAGCGCAGGGCCGCAGGGCAAGTCCCAGCCCATGCATACTAACGCCCGGCATAATAAGTACCCTCATTTTGCGTTATATCTCTGTCTCACAAACATCGAGAAGCTAGATGATGCAGAATGTCCGTGAAAAGTGAGCTCGTATCGTAAGCAGAATCTTGTGAAATGGTGTAGCCGTCCTTTAAGTTAGGTCATTTGTTTTGAGTATCGTAAACAGAGGCCGAAATTAGGTAGGGTTCATTCATCTACTTACAATGATTTCAAATAGCGAAATAATAAAGTGTAAGTTTCTTTATTTTCGATATTAATTTAAATGAGCTGAAATGATCTCGTGATTTATTGAATAAAGAAGTCTTATCTAAGTCCAAGGATATTAAAATTATTTCATCAGTCAAAAGTAAAACTTGTGTTCTCAACACAACAACGCATACAAGTTCGTTGATGTAAACTTGTAAGTATAATATATAAAATGTATGTCTGCAAGCGAATGCAATGCCTGCCATTCCTTGCTCCATAGTCTTAAAATTCGTGTTTAATTATAAGCTTTCCTTAGACTTTTTTATCGGAAGTTGGACCTTCAAAATTTTTTTTAATAGGTCATTAAATTAGTTTCATGCATCGTAAATAGAATAAGAACTGCTACAAAACTGAAAACTATTTTAAATTCGTCACATGATCGTGCTTACATTTCCAACACAAATCGCTTCCGTGGCGTCTCCTTTCAGAAGTCACGCTCGGGTGCGTTGCGGATTCAACCCCTCTATGTAAGTGTGAATGTCCTTTAGCGCCGAACAGCTATGGCCGCCGCACTTTAAACAAACGGATTATGGTAATATTTGCAATTGGAGTACGCGTTCTCGAGTTTTGTTAGCTGTAGTGATCAGTATTAGTGATAAGATTTCAATCAGACTTGTAAATACGAATTAAGTGGTTATAAGACCTAATATCCAACTCGCATCTAATAATAATAATATAGATGGTTTATTGATAATATTCTATGGGTTATTTTAACTGAATAGATCATTAGTTACTTGTGCCATTATAGTACATACGCAGAATTTAGTAATGTATAAATAATTACGTATTTATTAAAAATAGTTTAAAATACGACTATTGTACGTGTGTTGTGGGAATCCTAAAAAAATCGCTATGATCACAACAACAAAAGTTTTTTCTATGATTTCAATGTTTGAGAGATGTATAGAATTCCGAACAGTTTTGTACGTGCATATTTGGCGCCACTTCATTTGGCATTCGGCAGGCTGCACCGTAGATAAACTGTATTGGGAGACAGGTGGGTATATAAATAAATATCTCCAGATGTTGGAACTGCGCCATTCAACTTCAACTAAGTATATAGCTTGCAATATGGACACTAAACTAAATACCAGACCAAAAGAAAATGTTCCCAAATTTCTTTTTTGCGCCAGATTCCGGTACTTCGCTTTCCCCGTCCAGCCTTCAGCAGCAACCTTTCTCCACTTAGTTTTATCGCAAGACGTTGTACTCCAGAACTTGTCTGCTTCTCTCTCTTCAACCTATCGCAGTCCACTGCTGGACATAGGTCTCCCCCATTTGCGCCAGATATCCCGGTCCTCCGCTTAAGTCTAATGAAAATTAATTTTGTTATAAGATTTTTTAAAGTGCTGGTATGAGGTATATATACTTAGTTACTCTTAAACTTATTAATATTTGACCAGGTACATGACCCGGGAATCTTCCAAGGCAATTGTAACAAAACATACCTACAAACACCAAATCTTTACAAAGTAAATTAATTATGTTTTTTTGCTCCTAATGTTTAAATAAATATTGTCATTGAAACATTTCGAGAGTAAATTTTTTGCCGATAAATTAACATTTAATGTACGTTTGATGCAGAATTAAACTTTTATTGTTGGGACGACCATTATTTTATTAATAGCATTATAAATGGAGGTGGATTGTCATAGAAGCGGATAATGAGCTATAGTTTTTGTCATATGTCCTTTAGCATTGGAGGCCATTACAAGCCTCTATGGCATACTACAACAAATTCAGTCAGTAACTTGAGGTTTACTTACACTAAACAAATAAATTTGTCTAAAGAAATAATATATTTTTTTATAGTTTTTTAACATCATCAGCTCATTAAACGCCCCCACCACCAAGGGACATGAGCCCACCCGTAAAGGATGTATAGTCATCCTCACGGGTCCAGTGCAGATTGGCCGACTTCAAGCATATCTTCGCAGGCGTGCACAAGTTTCCGCACGATGTTCTCCTTCACCGTAAGAGCGTCGGCTAAACGTACATATAATTTCGAAAATTCGACAGTACATTGGTACATGGCGGGATTTGAACCTGCGCCCTCTAGATCGGATAGCAGCAGTTCACGCCAATGAGCCACCGACGCTCATATAGTCTTTCATACTGACTGAAAATTTTGAGAACATTAATTAAGAATTCCTATGCCACTTTTGTAAACGTGATGTTTAATTATAATATTTTATTGAATAAAGGACAAAAGAGGTGGATTCAGACTCTTCTAGGCTCCAATCAGTGCGTAGAAGAATGCCCTTTGAAGCGAAGCTATTTATTTAATTGTATAACTCGTCACTCGCTTCGGTTCGATCCCGTGCTATACAAACATTCATGTAATATGTATATAAATACCTATGATGTTAGATATATGTTGTATTGTTAGCAAAATTCAAGCGTCTTGCTTAATTTAGGGATGGCTGTGGCTTCTTATTAATCTATTTTAGGTACACCTAACAGAACAAATCCACCCTATAAAATGCACCTTAAAAACCTGTAATAAAAAGTAAAAACGGTCTTTAACTCTCCTAAATCCATAAAAAAAGCATAAAATCTTCTTTCAAAAACACCTTCTACGAAATAGAGTCACTGCAACTTACGGCTGTACTGTACGGCTGTTTCCACGCTTCACCGCCGCCGCTGCGCCGCCAATCAAAAGATGTCATTTTGTGACCAATTTCCAAAAAATAGTGTTTCTGTCTGAACGCTTTTTATTAGGTAACGATCGCGGGACGCTTTCGACCACTAATAAGATGGTGCGCTGTAATACTAGCCAATAATACCACATAATACTCCATTTTCTTTGTCAAATGAGGGTGTAAGGTTTTGTGGGGACCTTGTTACATGCTTTTGGAAGCATAATACTTTGGCCTTTATGTTAGTTGGAGACGCATTTTATTGAATTTAAACTTATAGGTTATTTATTTCATGTTAAATGTTCAACAGCATAATAGTGTTTATTTGCAATATTTAAAAAAAGCGAAGTAACTTAACATTAATAGGTATTTATGAGCATATTTTGGATGTATGTATACTTTATTAGAATTGTAATATGTAGGAGACTTATTTTTTATTCCATGTTTGTAGTATCTATATATTATAGTAGTATAGAAAGAAATAAATGTTTATAGTTATATTAGTATAGTACCAAAGAAATCGAAATAAGAATAGTTAAGGTTCAATTAGAAAACATGATTTTGTAGTCATCTCATCAATCATTACTCAATATTCATGATAAGACCGTATGAAAAATAATATTTATTTGGATTATATCAAGTCCCAGCCACCCTTTATGCATGTATGAAAATTTACAACTCGAAAATATGAATAAAGGTTAAATATATTTGTTACCACAATAACATATACATGGTTCCTTAAAAATCCTCTTTCATCCTCTGTTTTGGTTAAAATGTGCTTAAAATATGTCATTTAAAAAACCTGTAGCCAAAAACAAAATAAGTAACCAAAACTTTTAGCCGTTAGAGACTACTGCTTATTGGTATGTGGTAAGCATGTTCCATTACGGAAAATATCTTCACTTACTATGTGAGCCGGTAGTGAAATGACTAGCGCAACAGGCACAAAAAAGACTGTAACATTATGAAGAATGGAACAAGGACTGTATCGTTGAGTTGCGCGCGCACCGTTCCGTAAAGGCTCCACTAAGAGTACTAATACATATAATGAGACCATCATCGTTTACAGAAGTAAGTTTAATTAACGTAAAAAGCGCGTTTACTCTAACCGCCGGCTTATCGCCCCATCTCCGCGTTTATAATGACTTTTGTTCATTATTTTGTTGCGCGCTCTACGACTCCCATCTCCTTTCCGGTGATTCTAAACACCAATTTTATGGTTATGTGACTATTTTATTTTTATACGGTCACTTTTATAAGTTTTAACACGGGAATTAGATTAATTAATTTTCACTGGTGCTGTTTTATATGCAGATTGATTGTTATGAGATTGAAAGTCAGACTTTGGTGTCTAATGAACAAGTTTTTTCTTATAAACATGATTTATTCACTGTTTTTTTACCAATCATTAATTTGGAAGTTCTAGGCTCGTGGTGCTTTCTGTATTTCGAGTGACGACAATCGGGTAAGATGGGGATATTCCAGAGAGTCTGTGTGACTGTGGTGCCCCTCCGACAATGAAACACCTACTGTCTTGCCTGAACTGTCCATCTTCGTATGGTTTTCGGGACCTCTGGATGGCAAATAAAAGAGCGATCACAGTGGTCCAATATTGGTCGAATTATCATATTTAGCTTGTGAATCTATATCGTCTCGATAAGAAGAAGAACAGGAAAAAGCCTAGGACCAGCATCGCAACGTATTATATGTATTGAGGATGTCCAGCATGCAATTAAAGGGGCCAGTTCTAGAACTCGGTATAAGGTTCAATACTGAGCGGTGCGTACCTACTTAGACATATATGCATCGCTTATACGAGTGATATATACCTCTATGTTTCGGGAAAAGTACTGAATCTAATTCTCTGCTCAATGGTGCGGACTGTGGCCATCCTATCGGGAGGACTGAGGTTCGAATCCCGCCACGTAACAATGTGTTTTCGAATTTTTGAAAATTATATAAGTATACGGTATCTGACGCTTTTACGGTAAAGAAAACATCGTGAGGAAACCTGCGCATGCCTGCGAAGAGATTCAAAGGTTGTGTGTGAAGTCTTCCAAACCGCAATGGGCCTACTATTACTACTACTACTTATACTACTTACTACTACTACTTATACTACTGAATCTAATAAAATTCCTGTGTTGGCTGTAGTAAGTTTTTTATGACTGTAAGTAATAATGTATTTTAAATAGGCTTGGGTAGGTTTTTCACAGCGCAACTATAGGCGGCAACTTCACTGCCAGCTGTCAGTGCAGCCATGGATATGAGCAATATCGCCTGGAAGGCTGTAGCCTCCTCAAATAATGCAATTTTGAATAGGCTTGGTTAGGTTTCCCTCATCGGATTGGGGGGTGTTAACGACTAGCAAGACAGTAACCGGAAACATGGAAAGCTTAGCGTATAAAGTACAAAAAAAACGTGATATTATAGTAACTAGGTATTCGATACTGAATCGTCTAGGTACATCCGCAGTGTCTGATATCGTCCCATGAAACCGGAGTGTTATGCACTTTTGTGTTCCGGGATGAGAACACTGTAGCAAGTGAAATTACCGGGAAAAAGAGACTTAACATCTGTGGTCTCGGGTGACGGGCGTAGTGCGGCATTAATGGAGAATTATAACTATATATCAGTTGGTCTCCTTCAATGCTTCAAAGAAACACTGTCTTTTATTATGAGAACTTTGAAGCTAACGAGAATACTAATGCAGAAACGCGATTACTTAAAAAACATGCAAGTCATTTATGTTACGAATAAGGTTGTTTGTTACTTCTTATATGTAAATGAAAATCGATCACCAATGCATTTGTAAATAAACATGTTTGACCTTTTGCTTCACTCACAGGTATACCGTATTTCATGATTTACGACCATAAAAACGGCAATACAAAACACAGTTATCGATCAAAATTAACAACAACGAGCTCATAAACTAGATAGTAGTAATCAATGATGTAAAAAGTATAGATTCGTATCATCATCAGCTCATTAAACGTCCCCACCGAGGGGCACGAGCTTACCGTATAGGGTGATAAGGCCTTAGTCGTCCAAGCGGGCCCAGTGCGGATTGGATGACTTCACACACAACCTTCGAATCTCTTCGCAGGCGTGCATGAAGGTTTCCTCACGATGTTTTCCTTCACCGATAGAGCGTCGGATAGGGTACATATATTTTCGAAAATTCGAAAACACATTGGTACGTGTCGGGATTCGAACCTCAGCCCTCCTGGTAGGAAGGCGACAGTCCACACCATTGAGTGATATGCTCACAAAACAATCGAAAAAAGTTTTCCGAAAGCAGCGACAACACACATACACATATTTCAAATGAGCGTATATACCTAAACAAAAGCCTACAAACTGTATTCCCTTTGGCGGCTCATTTTTGAGGCACGGGTGGCGTATCTACCTTTATATATACAGAATATCATTGGTAGAAATGCGATGAGTACGTTACATTGCTCGAGGTCCTGAGGGAGACCTTGTATAAGGTAGTCTGTATGGGCATCTCAATTACATCCATTCACCAGCTTTCATGGTAATACTTATATTTAACTTTATAAGCAAAACGATGTGGCGTCCATTAAAAAAAGCATATACCCTTTTATAGGCCTGGCAACGCATTTCTATGCCCTCAGGTGTTGCAACTTTACAAGGGTGGTAAGGGTTTACGAGGGTCTAGAGGGTTATGACATCAGGTGAGCCGTTTGCTTGCTTGCTGTTTATAGCATAAAAACTATGCAAGAGTGTCTTCCATCAACTATGACAACTAATTGATGAAGGAAAATCTAACGACATCAAAGTCCAGCCACTTTGATACTTTCAACTCCAGCTTAATATCATCTTTTCATTTCTAATCATAACCTGATGCTCTCTTAGTCTCTAGTACTTAATAGACAGATTTTTTAAATAAAAGGAAATGCTTTTGAATAAAAAGTTGTTTACGATGTCAGTGTGAATAAGAAGATCCAGAAAAACCTGTAACAAGCCGCGGGTCCCCAGAGTCGCGGTCCGTGAAGCAGACGGGCACAATGCCGGGGGCGCGATCATGCGGCATTCTGAATTATGCAACAGTTACAAATTGCATCGCCTGCTCAGATAGCAACCGGCGAAATTGGCACGAACCGATTCCAGTTCCTATGAATTGTTACTGCGGCCATCGTTGGCTTCATGAATTGTACGCGCCTTATTACTGTTACGTTCACATTATACCGGGTTACAAGGGAATTGAGGAAGTGTCCAGCGTATAAAAGGGTTGCAGTTAATTAGGTTATTGCTTTTTTACAGTATTATTATTTGGGAATGAAGAATTGTATGGCGTTTGACTACAATTTTTGTCATTGACCAACTGAAGATCGGGAACCTACTTACAATTGGAAGTTAACCGTAAATATTTTGAAAAAATATCTAGTTCCTAAATAACTTTTACAATATTAGTAATACAATACGTTCCCACCTTAAGCGAAAACTTGATACTTGAAAATTACAAAGTTTGATCAAAATCCACCCTGCAGTTGTTGTGTAAAAAGAACAACAGACTGACAAAATATTTAATTACGGCATTGTCTATATAAATCACTATAATAACGAGCTTTTTTCATTCCATGTTACATAATTGTTATCTTCTGCGGGTTTATTATATTTATACATTTTATAATATTAATACCAGGCACTGTTGGCAGTAAGTTCTTGTTATTTTAACAAAAAATAGTGGATTAAAAGTAGAGGAAAATCTCTACAAAGAAGTGTAAATAACACAAAGAAATAAATTAATCTGATTATGTAACTTTTTCTAATGTAATAATCATATTTATTGCTTTCTTAGTTTCCCTCTCTATTGCTGTAAAACATAATAATAGGTAGTTTTGTTTGGTCTGTTAGCCACTCAGTATGGTCGTCAATAAATGGCCAATAAATTAAGAATAATGCGCGTACACCGACCATGCGAAACAGTCTTACATGAGCGGCTTACAAAATTGCCTGTGTTAAACATGTCATTTAATTCCTGTTGACACGTGCATACTTTTTTCACACTCGATAATCTCAATATTGCCTAGAAAGAAGATGTATTCGGTGGTTCGACAGACACGCTAAGTTGTTGATCGATGTTTGTTTCCGTTATATTGAAAAGACTGTGAACGCGACTCTATCCACATAGAAATAAGAGTAGCCTTAATTACATCAGCTATCTAGTAATGAAAGTCCTATCGAAATATGTCCAGAAGTTCCAGAGATTAGCCAGAATAAAAAAAAGTTAATGATAAAAAAAACGGTTTTAAGTAAACTGCAAACGAACTATTTATCTATATATATATATATATATATTTATTACATTACCAACTTTCCTCGCCTTAAGATTTATGCAGTTGGTATAGCTGAGAACAGGCAGTCATATTACTAGAGACAGTGCCTTTCTCGGCACATGCAAGTTACTATATTGTGGTTCTGTGTCTAGCAATGGACGTTATCATTTTGGCTTATTAGAATATGTGTATTAATATTAGAATAAGCTTGTAATTCTCTGGGTAGTTAAGTATAAGGTGCTACTAAAAAGTTCTTATTATTATATTGTCAGTTGATGTGAGTGAAGCAACTGAACAATGTTGAGTTGTAAATGTGTAATAACTTTACATAAAACGCAGAAACGATAACCGCGAGTGCAACAGTAAGAGGGGTTAGCAATCATTGGTGTATAAGAAATTATCTGTTACCTAATTGAGTTCACTTTCCGCTTACGCACGATGAGTTTATGAGGCTGTATTCAAGTATTTCAGTGTTGCGATAACAAAGAGATCTGATTGAGGGAGCTCCAACACGCGAGCTCTCGCATGCAGCAATAAATGCGCAAACTTATTTCCCAGTTTGCATAGATTAGGGTTGCCAATTATTGACATTGGCTTATAGTTCAACTGTAACGAATCGAGATATAATAGAAAAAAATATCGTCAGACGACTCCTGGAGATGTCTTAACTGAGAAGTGTTAATTCGTTGAGGTTATTTTCGTGCAATAATGACAGATTAGATTAACGACTATAACTGGGGATGCCATAAAATGAGACTTAGGGACGAAACATATACCAAAGGACGGGTGGTAGAGCATAAGCAACCTAATCTTTTATAGGTACTGCTATCCAACCCGCCTGCCAAACGTGGAGACAATGGTAAAACTTAAATGGTAAATACTTACATATTATACATAAACCTAGAGCAATACAGAAAGACATGCACACTAATGTTTGTATTACCCGGGAACCGAACCCGGAACGTAGAATTACTTATGCTGTAGAATTAGGAATATTTACCTGTTTACTTGAGAGTAATAAATCTTTTCGATTGAGCCAGGATAACATGGACCTAACTAAGTTCAAAGTTGATTTGGTATTCTGAACCAGAAGGTCGATGACCTGTACAGCACGATATCCGAATCGTGATCGAAGTCAGCCCTAGTCTAGACAAGCTTACACAACGATCAAAATTGTTTGGTGTGTTGTACCCACGGTTACGTCACTACTAATAATCTTGGTGGAACAAAGAGAGAAGCAATTAAATAAGTATTTGTTAAGCTGGCTTCGAGTAAAAACGCTCGCTAAATTAATGTGCGCCACCAGCTTCCTGATAATGAGTAATTATTGCAATTAGAGTACGGTCAGCGCGCTAGCTGTCAGATATTCCATATGCCCGAGCTTTGTTTAATTAATTATAATTACGCTATGTTAACTTGACGATGTTATGTTAATAGTGTTTTTTATTGTAAGAACATATTCCCAAATCGTAATTAGCGTTTACAATGTTTGTGAATGATTTTTTTCTACTAATGAGTAGAAAACAATTTGGTCACTCACCATGTTTAGGTAATTTTTTTTATTAATTTTTCAATGAAATTTATGCTTCCGCATATTTTATTTGGCTTGTTAAGAAAATTAATTCGCAAAAACCTGCAGAAAGATATTTTTTACATATAATGAATGAGGTGAAATTTGTAGAAAGCTTGTTAATACACCTTTATAATGCGCAGAGTTGCAAATTACAGAATTCGGAGGTGTTACTGCGTTAAATACCAACTAATTAAGACTATATTTAATTTAAAGATATGATTAACTACATCATACATAATTAACATAATGTATAGTAAAAACTAATGATGAAATTTGTATGTACCTACGGGCCGCTAGTATTTTAAATGATAAAATACAAGAGGCACGTCCCGGCTTTGCAAAAATTAATGACAGTCTTTTTGTGGCCCGTATAAAAGTATAAAAGTAGATAACTTTAATTCTATCGTCAATAGTTTCCGCAGGGCAAGCGATGAATTGCGTTTTAGGGCACATTGGGTTTCTTTACTTCAATTCAAGAAAGGATCCCTAATCTTTGCTAGCAATGAATATAGCTTATATTACTCAGGGTAAATACCAATGGTGAAAGAATTTTTGAAATCTTTACAGTGGTTTTTGTGTTAATTCATGACAAACATACATATGAAAATAAAAATCTATGCTGTTTATAATATTATAGATTTCATAACTACTTATATTAATTAAATATCCTTTTATTTTGTACAAACCGTTGGTTAACCAGCACCTTCACTAATTTTTTTCCGGTGTATGGTCAGCTTTCCAGAACTTTCTGTCCCCGAGGCTGTAACCGCAAGATTAAGAAAAACTTTTAAAGTACTATTTCTTTCTCTAAATTCCTATAACCCACTACCTACTAATATTATATAAATTCACTTTCCTGTATATATATTTCAGTACAATTTCGTACCCAACCAAATCAATTATTGATATTTTTATGCGAACCGTACCCAGTAGAGGCGGCGCGCCTCACTAAGCGACACAATTATGTCACAGACATCGATTACGTGGGAATAAATTAGATCTTCACGATTGTCAATCCGCGCGGGAGACGTTACGAATTGCAATCACGCGAACGTCATGTCACCCCGTTCTTTAAACTTTTTGTTTATTTCATAGGAAGGAAACAGAACAGACAGATCACCTGATGCCATGGACGTAAAAAAATATGGACGAAGCCTCGCTAACATCAAACGTGTATTAAAATTGGGTCAGTTTTTGTATGGACAACCACAAATATTCAGACATTTAGCGCTTATCTACCAACAGAGCCATAGATTATATTAGGAAAATAAAACTTAAGAAGAACATGGTCTGCGTTGTAAGATTTTGCAAAATGTAGTGTAGTGTGTATTTCACAAAAGAAAATCAATGAATTACGTATTATAGGTAAATGAACATTTCGATTATATATTTTTTATTTACAGCTATCATTTTAGGGACACATTTCATGTATTAATGACAGTCTGCCGTATTTTTTAAAATGTCCAGTAGTACAATAGTAGTATAATAATGCATTCTAAGTAATATTGCTACTCAAGGACGTTCGGTACTTCAAAGAAGTAACGATGCGTTTTTGACCTTGGGTTAATGGGGGAGGATAAAGAAAAGAAAGAGGGCTGGAGGTTTTGGACCTCTGTGAATGTATTCCGCTCGCATTATTTCACGCCAGTGTCCTGTGAAGCCGTGGTATCACTCCAGTTGAGCTTGTCCGTTCGTGCCAAAGCCTGGCCCTCCTAGACTTAAAAACGACTCCAAACCTTCATCAAATTGAGCGCTCTTTCTGTGACATAACGCGTGTTATTGAAATTGTGTTTAAATGTCATACTTTGACAGCATAGATGGACAATCTGTCAAAATACACCACTACTTTTTGACTACTACACAAAAAATTGGGTGCTGAGTATCGTTTACTGAAAAGTAGTGTGTAAGTGTGATTTACCAGCCAATTGAACAATTAGGCTCTACTCAGAAGGCATCATTTATTAACGACTTTGTTCACACTTAAATTGACAATCTCCAATCTAAAAGCCCCATTCTAGTAATGTCATAAATTCCTCTATAGCAGTTACCCATGCTATTGGTGCACGTTTAGGCTTATGGGTGAATCAGATAGTGATATTGCTGGATAGCGTACATTAACATATTTACGTCACTAGTTAGCAAGTACTCTGTCATTCATAAGCAACTTAAAGATGATGACGATCAAGTTAAAGATTGACTGAGCAATTGTTCATCCAATTGCACCGAGGAGTGAGACAGGGAGACGTTATATTCTCCGAAACTGTTCACAGCTGCATGGAAGATATGTTTAAGCTGCTCGATTGGAAAGGACTTGGCATCAACGTCAATGGCGAGTACATCACTCATCTTCGATTTGCCGATGATATAGTAATCATGGCAGAATCCATGGAGGATTTAGGTACTATGCTCAATACCCTTAACAGAGCTTCGCAACAGGTGAGTCTTAAAATGAACATGGACAAGACGAAAGTCATGTCTAATATCCATGTTGTGCCCATACCAATATCAGTTTGGAAGTTCTGAACTCGAAGTGTAGACGAATATGTGTACCTGGGACAAGTAGTTCAAATGGGTAGGTCCAACTTCGAGCAGGAGGTTTCGCGTCGAATCCAATTAGGATGGGCAGCGTTCGGGAAGTTAAGGGAATCTTTTCGTCCAAAATACCTCAGTGTCTGAAGACGAAAGTCTTTGACCAGTGTGTGTTGCCGTTATTACTACGGAAGTGAAACGTGGTCGCTTACTAAGGGCCTCTTAAATAGGCTTAAAGTTGCTCAACGTGCTATGGAAAGGGCTATGTTAGGTGTTTCCCTACGCGATAAGATCCGGAACACGGATATCCGTAGGAGAACTAGAGTGACCGACATAGCCACAGGATAAGCAAGTTGAAGTGGCAGTGGGCAGGGCACATAGTGCGTAGAACCGATGGCGATGGGCGGAAAGGTTCTCGAGTGGCGTCCGCGTAACGGAAAACGAAGCGTAGGCCGACCCCCAACCAGATGGTCTGATGATCTGGTTAAGGTGGCAGGTAGCAGATGGATGTCAACTGCAAGGGATCGGTCCGCGTGGAAATCATTAGGGGAGGCCTTCGTTCAGCAGTGGACTTTCTAGTTGTAATGATGATGATGATGATGATGAGCATTTCTAGATGATCTACAGAAGGCTTGATATAATTATCTATTTAAAACGTACCACATGACTGAGGAAAGAATTGTACGCAATACGTTTTTAATCATACATCTATTACAAATAAAATTATAGTGTCTGTTTGTAATATTGAAATATCTATTTTTTACTAAATGTATATGAATACATTTTTTGTCACCGGAAAATAACAAGAATCGCAATTTTATTAATTTTCTAGAAGAAAATACCTTTATGCTCGGGGGTCACACTTCATTTCTCTGCAGTCGCTGCCGGAGAACCTTTATCTGCGCCTAATTCGAAAATAAATTTGAACAAACTGTCGAAGGCGGAAATCAAAATAAGGATTTTTGCATTAACCTATAATTTGGTTTAGTCGCTTAGAATTCGTTTTAAGTAAATTAAAACAATACTTACCTACATTAATTACAGTAATAACCCATATATCCATTCTTTAGTTAATTGATTGACCCACTTGCTCACTCATCACTGAACGTTTTTGCACAACCAAGAAATGCTGCCGACAAATTGCATGCATATTTGGTTTTCCTTAAAAATGTGTAAATATGCGTAACTAAACGGAACAAATTATGTATCGATTTGATCGAACTTGATTCGTACTTACCGTTTTTTGTGGCAAGATTAATATATTGTCGTCGATTCGTTTTATAACCTGTGCATTATTCGAAATGTTCTGAACTTAGCTCAGCCAAGCTAGAGTTGGAAAAAATACAGTTGTGAGTGTGTTAATTTATAATAATTGTTTCAGAAAGCTTTTATTTTTTTATTTACTAAAACTAATTGCCTAGTTTTAGACTTTATATTAAATAAGCTACGTCGGCATCCACCGCAGTGTCTAATATCGTCTCATGAAATAGGAGTAATATGCGTTTTTGTGTTTCGAAAAAGGGTATTGAAATAGCACAGGATAGGTGTTTGAGGTGTGTTAAATAGAAACGAAAAACTACTAGGGTCGTTAGTTTCCTTCAACAATGATTTTGTCAAAGGTAGGCATATCACACACCACATATACGGCGAACTTTTCATCCGTTTAAGTACTTAAAGTGTCTGAATAGTTAAAGTTGTATAAGATTAGAGGTTAATTATAAGGCCATTATGAACTCATCCTTTATTTTTCTAGTTTAAGAGGTTTTACCAGAGATATGATATTAAAATTTAAGTTGCAATTATCTACATTTTGGATAATTTAACGTTTTTTAAATTAAATACCTTAACAAACATTCATTTAGAAATGAATTATACAAAAATAAATTACATAAGGAAAATGTGAGGATTTTTTTCTAGACAACCTATAGCGAATCCATCAAACAATTAATATTCATATAAATTAAATTTCTTGAATGTAACATTACGAAAATATTCACAATAATACAAACAGACGTACCTACACACTAATAAAGGGATTATTTTAATAACGTCGCCCGTTTAGCTGCGATATTTGGTTATAATTGTATAACAATAGAAGCGGCAACGTTATTTTTCTAATTTAGCCTTGTGCCGAGATGAAAGATCCCGCCGGGAAGTACGCGCACGCAATGAGCGTAATTAAAATTCTTGTTCCGGGAAACCGATACCGAAACGTGTCGCCATATCAGCGGATACACGCGGCAAACACGGGCTTGCCGATCTAATATTGGAGATGCTTGAACAACATTTACTTAAGATTTGAATCATTTCGTTTGATTATATTACGTCAATCAAATGGAAACTTATCGTGACCTTTTATTCAATTGGCTATGGAAGGAGTTGTAAGCATTGGCTTTGATTTAATCCGTGATTATTGACAATAATGATTTATTATTAACCAAGTGCAAGTAAAACTATGACGGTTAATAATTATGATAAATTTAGATGTTTAATGATTTAATACTAATATAAGTAGTCTTTTCAATACAGGTACCTACGCGGTATGAGATATTTTGTGAACAGCAATTTTTCATAAAAATATAGTAAAAATGCAAATAACAGGCGAAGTCATTGTATATTAGTCTCGGTAACCTACAGTGACAAAGTATATAGGATTTTTAAGTTTACATTATTGAGTGCACTATTAATAAACATAACTTTGTGTTAGCTTATTATTTATAATTGATACTTGTATATAATTAATTATTTTTTTAATACCTCCCAATCAATTATCTTTTAATAGGGTGGTTAACGTCATTAGCATAGGTTATCTGCAAATTTTCATCTCTGCTGAATTGTCACCCATTTCAAATTGTTACGCGATGATTCATCTGAGAGGATGAGATATGATAAATTCAGCCAAATTGATAAACAAGGCCAAATCTACACAATTTCGTGTCAGAATTACTGTAATTTGACTATTTTAATTAAAATTTAAACCATCTTATATACGAGTAAGTAAAAAACGTTTCTTAACCAGAACGGTAACGTTGGCTAAATGTTCATGTTTGCGGGAGCTAATGGCTGAGTATATTACTTATCATTTAGTATTAACATATTGCTAAGTACGGTCAGCAACAGAAAAGGTTTATTGAGTAAAAAAATAAAAGTTAAATCAGAGTTTATCATATCCGCTCTCGCGAAAATAACTTCTTATTAGTGACTACATAAAAGATTAACCCCTTTCAACAGTTTTTGCATTTTATTACGTACCTTCATCATTTAATAACATTCATAAAGATTCTAAAGTTATAGTGTTAAGCCCTTCGGTACTGAGGGGAAAGCTGAATTATCAGTTATATTCAAACTGGTAAGAGCTTCAATGACGTTGAAAAGTGCTACGGGAATCGATTTAGTAAATTATGTTGTTGTCTGTACACTGGATTCAAACGGCCATAGTTTTTCAGCGTCGATGCCGCCGGCCAGCGTGAAATTACTCAGCGCTCGATGCGCTTGCGTTTTTGTGCACACGAGGATATTGGCTGGGTTGCTAGCTTTTAGTTCGGCAAATTTTTTTTCTTAAGTTTGCAATCGTCCGATAGACCACCTGGTGGTACGTTGCAACTAGCATCCGTGAAATGATTTGTCAGAAGACTATCATATCTATACAGTGAGCCCGAAAAGTGACTAGAGTGCAGTTCCTTATATTTGAAGTAAAGATGTTAAGTGCAGAAGGTATCCAGTTATTTCGCGGACTCGCCCTTTAGCTTGTAAGCAATATCAAAATCATTACTGTTATGTTGGGAGAAATGGCACCCACGCAGAGAACTTTATCTCCTTTCATGTATTTTTCTTCTTAGCCTGTCGAAGGCAAACACATTCAAATTTTAGCGGCCCAGTAAGTAGCCACAGTGACAGCATTATCCGTCGCTATCATTAGTTCCTTCCGCGTGCAGCTGCAAGGGCACGATGTCAGATGGGCCAGTATTTGGGCTGAAACACAAAGGCAATCAATGTCCTGACCACCCAAAAATCCATCTAGCCATTTTTTCTAGCTGCAGCCAGTCTGCCTCCGAAGCCAATTCAAAGACCCCCCAGACAAAGTATTTGAATGCACCAAACTGTTAATTATTAATACAGATGCTAAAAAATAGCCACCATGCTGATTTATATTAACAGTGGCTTTCATTGAATATAATTAGTGGCTAAGATACTATTATTTGGACGCGCGTTGGTCGTGGCCGACTTAGTAATTTAGAAGGTAACTTATATTTTTTGCAAAAAATGCTATTAAAAAGAAGCTTGTTTATTTAGTACCCATAATATTATATCCACTGACATTCATACAGCGCCATCTAGTCAAAATCAAAAGAGAGCAATTAGCCTGTAATATGGGTACTAAACAACGGATAAACATATTTTTTTATAAATACATACATATTATACACCCAGGCAATACAAAAGACATGTTCATGCACACAATTAAGAGCCGACGTCATATTTTGTTCCAAGCTTAAATGAAAACCAGGGTAGGGGGAAGCTCGTATTCCGTACCGAATCTCTTGCAGTCTAAAAGTCAGAATTGAAAAATAATTTATGCATCTTAGGCCCAAGGATCAGCAAGTTGAAGTGGCAGTGGGCTGGTCACGTATGTCGCAGAACCGATGGCCGTTGGAGCAGACCGACCTTCGTTTTTCTCATCCAGGTGAAAGCTGGATGAGAAAAACGGAGGACCGGGATATCTGGCGCAAAATGGGGGAGACCTATGTCCAGTAGTGGACTGCGATACGTTGAAGAGAGAGAGGCCCAAGGAAATCGTTTATTACTATATGTGAAAAAAAGATAAGAAAATTACACAGAACCTTTTTCTTATATATAGTGTATAATGTGGTCTATAATGTATATAGTGTGTCGAAAGCTGAGCAGACAAACGTGCAGTTGTTAGCTATAAACAATACACAGCCTATATATGTAGTGATCTAGACCTATTTAAGAACTATTCATATTTTAATACCAGCAACTTAGTTCAACCAACTCCAGTGTGGTCGTGCGTTTTGCGCTCAATCGCATGCGTTTCGATAAACACTTAAGAACACTTGTAATATCAAATAGCCTCATGCGATTATAGGCGCATGCAAGCGTGAAATGAAAATTCTAATACTACACAATACATATGGAATTCGCGGAATAGTTTTTATATTCGTTATAACTTGATTAAGGCTTCCTGCACAACATCGATTTAGTCGGTAAGGTTCAGAAAAAAATACGTTCGATTTCAGTACGATTATCGCTAAAGTTTGAATGTGCTTTATAGAAACATACGTAAAACCTGAATTATAGCCAAAAATCTATATTTTAAATATTTAGGCACAAGGATCACTTGCAACATATTAATATTAGTAATGTAAAGTATTTTTAGTAATGTCTAAATTATAATATCTACATATTTTTCTGTAGAACCATATGTTTCTGTAACCATAGCCCGTAGTAACTAATGTAAGGCTTAGACACTAAGTGGACAATAGAGCGAGCTATGCATGGGTTTCTTTCGGGGATCAAAGAAGAAATGATTCATAACAGAACGAGAACTTTCAAACTTTTTATTATTCAACCTATCGCAGTCCACAGCTGGACATAGGTCTCCCCCATTTTGCGTCAGATATCCCGGCTTTTCTCATCCAGCCTTGATTTGTCTACAATCGCCGCGCTAGTTGATATTTATGAATTTTAAGATTTGTTGACAGTTTTTATTATATAATAATTCAATAACCACTATTGAATTATTATATTCTTTCCAGCTTATACGTTAGTCCAGTTGTATTGCTTAAGAATTTGCAGTAAGTAATGTAGTTGTAACGTTTGTTTTATATTCTACAGTAAGAATAACCAATCTATGGGATCTCAGGAATACCATAAGAAATACAATCATACAATAGATATAACTCGATAAAAACTAATGAATAATTGTTGCAATTTCTCGTATGACTTCATTTTTAAACCGTGACTCGAATAAAGATGATGTTAAACAACAATAATTAAGGTTATTAGTGTTCTTATGCATCTGCTTAGCAATAAAATTATCTGCTACGTGCTTTAGAACAATGCATTTAAGATATACCTAACTATTGGTATTTAATGTAAGGAAACAAATAATACAATGTAAAAACAATTCTGAACATATTTTATAATTGGATATGGTAGTTAAAGAATCTCGTGATCGTGCTTGTATATACATCTGGTATTTTAATATACAACTAAGTATCTTTTCTAGTGTGAACACTTCAAAGACGCATAATTATGTTTTTTTCGTAGAAAATATATGTAAAGAAAAATATATTTGAGTCGAATAGGAGCTCATTTTAAATGCCAATGACACCTAAAGGCGTCAAGAACAAAAGATTTTCTATTTTGTCTAGATTCCTGGCGTTCAAAGGGTTAAAGGATTTCCTTCTATACACCTTTAGAGTTCATATCACTTAATTTTCCGAGAGTCCATATCCCTTGTATGAGCTACTTCTTATAGGAATGTTATTCATAGCGGCCTCTAAGTATAATTAATTAATAACAAAAGCCTTAACGCGACTACAAAATTGCAGAAGCAACTTCATCGGCAGTCAATAAAGTCTATCTATTAATTTATGAACTTTGCATAAAAATAACATAATTTATTTGCTGGGAGATCCACATGTACGTCTCCAGCGAAAATTATCTTAAGCACAGCTGGATTCTAAGTTTTGTACCGGGTCGCTGGTAAAGCGCACATAATACAAAATTGCAAAACATCGCTCATCATTTACAGCATCTAAATTCCAATTTCCTCATAGGAACGCAACATTGTTGTCCCCAGTTCAGTAGAAGGCCGTAATTTAATTATTTACATGTAAAAACGAGGGCAGTGTACTGTGACCTGTAATTGCGCCGTTTTTGCCTCGGCTATTAGCCGTCTTTATGAGTTGCATTGCGCATCGAACTATACCTCAGCACATGGAACTATAGCGTTTAATAGCAATTAGGTGCATAATTTTTAATAACCAAATACAAAGAGCTTCCTTAGCCATCGCAGACAATGTTAAAATTGAGACTGCTACATAATAAATTTTATGAATCCGTAAAAAGATATTTAATCGGTTTTATGGAGAACATAAAGAAATATTTAATTTATATGAGAAACTTTCGTTATTTAAATTCTCAATGAAAGCTTAAGTTTATTTTACCAAAAGAACCACAACTGAAACTATCTAATCTGAAACTATTGGTACAATATTATTTGAGCTGCCTCTTTGGCCTAGTGGTCACAACATTGGATTTAGCTGCGTGATCCGAGGTTTGAGGGGTGTGATGCTACCCAGCACGACCACGAATGATTATCTTAATTTCAATGTGGCACAAATTCATGAAAAATTTTTGAGAAAAAATTGTTTCTGTTTTTGTTGATTAAAAAATATGGCATTAGTAATATTCATCAATTAGTTCTTGTTGGGAGTAGACAAAATATAGCACGTCAATCAAAGCATAATCTAAAAATACTTTTAAAAGATTTAAATCTTCATTAGTAGATAGAGATCACAGACTTCGTAGACCATGTAATTATCTAGTATCTCTCTCTCTCTCTTCAACCTATCGCAGTCCACTGCTGGACATAGGTCTCCCCCATTTTGCGCCAGATATCGCGGTCCTCCGCTTTTCTCATCCAGCTCCCACCAGCGACCTAGTATCCTATCTAGTATCTATTCATGACCAATGTGATAGATGTCAAATCTGGTGTCGATGTTTTTTACCTAATCACGAGAAACGAACATGGATGCAAATTGACATAGAGACTTATCTCTAAGAAAGTACTTTCTTTCTCATAAACTTGTACTAAGGGATAATGTTTTTTAAAAATGAATATGCGAGTGATTCAACATAATGAGCAAGATCGTTGTAAATGTGCTCTAAGAGGTTTCTTATTGGAAAAAGATACATTAAAAAGTATATAAAACCATAAACTACTACCAACTTGTAAACTAAAAAGCTTGACGACTTATTTAATTGAAACATTCTTGATAAATATAAATCCTTTATTGTATTAGGTTCGGAAGAAAGTTCCTTCGCATTTAATGCAATTTTAATTTTAATGAGAATAGGTTGATTAATATCTTTACATTAATGCAATTGGTTTCAATAATGTTAATGTATTATTGAAATAATATTTATTGAAAATTAATCATAATCATTGCTTGCATTTTTTAATCATAAGCCGAGCTTGAAGCACATATGATACTGCATTCACTTGAACGTCAGAAATAAAATAAAAATCGAGTAAAAAATAAACAAAAACCAGACTACTAAAAATGCCCACTGAAATGGGCAAAACAAGCTTTACAATATAATATACTTTTCATGGTATTACAGGCGGGACAGAAACAAATCCATATTACCTTTTCGAGACTGAACCAAAATAGTAAGCAAGCATTTTACCTATGCAGTGTAATTACTGAAAAAAATATTGTAGTCATTTGGTTATATCTGGGTATTTTTAGCAGTAGGGTTTTTGAATTTTTTGTTACACCCTTAATAGCACCTTTAGTTGTAAAAGAGCTGGTTAATTGAAGTGCAAAGCGCTTCCTTGCTACTTGGTCTAGTTTTCTTTTAGCTACCTTGTGATATAGGGTAACTACCCCTATATCGAGGTTTAATGAGCTCCCATATTTTTTAAAGCGCGCCAAAACAGTTTTGTGTTTTTCCCAGCTCTTTAGCAACGTTGTAACTACTAATCAGCCAATAATGCTGAAGTTTAAAAAAATGGCATCTTGAATATTTATCCGTATTAGGGTGCATCTTTGATATCAAAATTTCCGGATTAAAAACGCTTAAACCAGTATTTATTTATTTTTAACATTTACTAATAAATTTACTGCTAGATGGCCTAGACATATAGATAGACTTGTTAAGTATAGTGAGAGTACCTTTCTAAATATTTGAAGTCTACAAAATTAAAAATAGACGGAAACTATCTTACAAACATACTTACCTATAATACTACTACTCGTATATTAAAAGATGAAATTAAGTTTGTCAAAATATAAGCTGGTTTATAGCAAAGTTTTAAAGCAACAAGTAAATACTTAATAATTATTTATACCTACATATCTTTACCTTATTAAACATTATTAAATAGTTACAAAATACCGAGGTAATTATTCCATGTTATTGCAATATAAAACTCATTCAGAGATAATGACTAGAAGTAGGTGGATATTAAGTTTATAATTTATACATGCTTATACTACTCTAAGTTTTAGGTACTTACAAATAAGTACAAAAAGTGAGAATTTGAAACATACTTGGGATCAATTATTTATTTATTATAAGATATTATTAACGACTTATATTGTACCTATCTACCTATACCTATCTATTACAAACTGACTATTAATATTAAACTCAATAACGATGAATACTACTAAAATATTAAACTTTATTATAATTAAAGTAGAGTATTTATGTCTTTTATTGACTATTATCTCATAGTTAATCTTTGTAAAATTGGACACCTTGACAAAAAAAATATGGTTGAATTGAAAACATTTAATATTGGTATAGCATCTCTATATCTATTATTTTTAAAATAGAAGAAGAAAATAAAAGCAATTCACACCAACGCTCAAGTTGTTTTAGTGAAGCTAAGTTTATAAATGAGAGCATTCGTTTGTCCTCCTTTGTTCTCAATCTCAAAATATTTATGTAAAATAGGTGCGAATGTATCTGATCCGACACACTCATTAAATTTTAACGTTTAACATTCGCAATCCGCCGACATGCTCTCCCCAATTTGGCGGGCGCGAACCAATTACCGCAGTATAGTGTCGCCAACTTTCAGTAAAACGCCGTCATAAAGTGCGATATCCCGCTGCGAGAACACTTTATATCGCTATAAAAGCGTTTTATCCACGTATAAAAGCTTAAATCCGCGAGCTTTCTCGGTGAGCAAAAAGTGGTGTTGGGTCGGCAACATGGCGGCACGCCCAAGTCCCGCCCGCCGGCCGCATTGGCCGGCGCCGCCTCCCGGCGCGGCGCCCGCGCGCTCCTCACTGCCGCGCGACCTTCCTCGCCGAGCGCACCGCTCACGCGACCCGCACTCTACACTCCGACGGCCCACTACAACGTTCGCTACTCCCAAGTTACTTCAGCTCTTAGTGACTTATCATCGGTGTTACACTGTTAACTGCCAAGTGTTCTCAATCATTAGTGACTTTGGCTGGTGCGGTTGAGAGGCTGCAGTGAGTTTAGCCTGTGGCACTGAACTGGTGAACTGTTAGTGTTGTGATGCGCCGCCGGAAAGTCGCCGGTGCGGCTGTGATGGTGCGGTGACGGGCTGGGTGTCGCGACGGCTGCGGTACGGTGGACGCGGTAGGAGGCGCGGCGGGTGGCGGCCCCGCCGGCGGCGCGCTGGCGATGACCGTGCACGCGAGGAGCGCGAGCGCGCGCCCCGGACTCGGTTCATGATCACTGACATTCTGCACGACGCGCCAAGGGACCTTAGCGCGCATAGGGACTCCGATTCGGATCGCTCAGCCACCGATTCACCCGGTAAGATGTTTTTCAATTTGTTGGCTGTACTCCAACTTGAACCTTGTAGTTTATTACCCGACCAGCAGTTTAGTCTGAACATTAGTCCTGCAAAGTAAAAACCGCTAAAGCAGTACCTAAATATTGAGCGGAGATACCTATATTAGATCTAGATTATATCACATTAAGCGCCAAATTCTCTGCATTTTAAATTATCTACTTTAAAAAAGAATGCAGATCTCTACGTTTAACGCTACTTATCCCATTAACATCAAAATTAAGAGTATAGCAATTAAAATGTTGAAAAAATAAATATTATTATTTAGAGTTAGGTGGTTATGAACTCGAAACTTTAGAACATGCGTGTTCTACTTTTTAACTTTTAAAATATAAATATTCTGCAGTTCTTTTAGTGGAAATGAAAATATCAAGGCAATTTATTGGCTCATATTAAATGTTATATTGTATGAGTAACCTTTTAAGAGTTTATTTTTATTTTTTTAATAACAAATTTATTATCATCAGGTATTTGTTAACTAAAGTTAACAAAATATATTTTTTATATGTAATTTGACCATAATTACATAGATCCGTTTTAAAATTAAAATTGCACTCCAAAAGCGTTTTTGCTTAAATTGTAAATCTCAAAAAAGACTTGTTTGTTTGTTAAACTTATCAATAACCATAACTGACTTTGCTAAATAAAACGATTTCCCAACGGACCTGGTAAGTATCCTAATCATGTAGAAAAATAATATTTCAACGGATATTCCCGCTCAACACTGTTTATATTTTTACGATTTGCAGACGCAATTAACAACAGGAAAAAGGTTAGGATACGATTATAACTAATGTTACTTTAAATTGTGCCAAGTATTGAACAACACAATATAGTTATTAATATCAACGATTGTTTTGGCACCCTAAGTTCCGTGCATTTCCGGCTTAATAAAATTTTATAGAAAATAAAATATCGCAAATTGTTTTTGTTTATGATTATAAATTATTATTATTTCAGTGTTTCCGTTGTTCATATTTGTTGTCTCTTAGTAATATCTTATTAAGTTAGTAATCTGTGTGGTGACGATAATGTTTTTCTTTATTTCGACGTTCCCAGCATGTTCTTTCTCTGGCATCACAAATATTACTTAATATTGTCCAAACATTACAAATATAAAGACTGGTGCAATTTCAAAATTATAAAAATAATTAATCAAGACTTCTGTATAATTGCATGCATTGCTAAAGAAAAGACATCAACGAAATTGTTTTAAGATGCACTTAAATAACAAGAATATATATTTTACTAGTATACCATTGACAAATATTTCTTGAAACAAGTATTAAATTTACTTAATTTAAAAAACATTATAAAGGAAATATATTAAAATAAATATGTAAGTAGGTTCTATGATTTTCAGTCATCTTATTATTAAAACAATAAACTACGTACCGGTTTGCGCTTACTCATTTAAAATTTACTTTTTAAGCATTATATTACAAAGAGGAAATTTACAAAAAGGTAATGTTAAAATTAAGAAACCATCTTATATTAGTCACGACTCCCGTCCTTCAGGTGATTGGTCTTTTTTTATATCTTTGAATTTAATAAGTCTCTATATAATTTCTTTTACGTAAAAGTTAAGTGAATGGTAAAAAGTGTAAATTCAATAAAAATGGAATTTAAGGCTAATAGTTTAAACTATAAAGATTAATCTCAATAATGAGGTTTTCTATTTGAAGAATTGCTGTTAATAGGTTTCGGTTTGCCTTCTAATTTGTAATTAGTATTTGCATTTTATCATCTACATGTACCAAGTGCTACCAATTACAATTACATCATTTCGAATAAATGTAGGTACTTATTAGTTGTTTTTAAATATTTAAGTGTTGAGTGATGGATTCTCACTGACTAAAATTGTATCAAAATTCGGCTAGCTTTTGTATGGAAAATTACAGAAATTTGGCTCGCAATAGTCAACACAGCCAAGAAAAAAACTGAGAAGAACATGGCTGGCAAAGTAAACTGGTGCAAAACCCGAAGATGAAAAAGAAATAAAACGAGAATTACTTTTTGTAGACAAATGATTTGATCACATATTTCTAGTTAGAAACCTTAAACTGTCATCTTATTCTTTTATGTATGATATCGCCAGATGGTAACGAACTAAAACAGAGAAGGTCTTGAGAGAACAATTTGTAGTGGTTTAAAGAGTCCGAGGATATTGCGAGTTTGGCACATAAACCTGCCGTTTCATTGCCAGGAATGCTTCAATGGCTGGGAATCCAAGCTAAGATAATGCTAATGTTTTTCGAACTGCAACTAAGTAGAGTCTCTCTAATTTTTAGGATGCTAGGAAATTTGGATTTAGATATGAAGGGGTTGAAAATTATGGATTTAAGACTGCTTAATGGATCAGAAAAAATACAGTTTTTCTAAACTGTAGGATACAGCGTACAAGACTGCTTCTAAAATCGCTAGGGATTTACCGGTGAAAGTAGATGATGTGAAAGACAAATGATTTTAGCTGCTGTATGATGACATAAACAACAGCTGTCATGTCAGAGACACATTTTATATATAAGTGATACTCTGACCGTTTTTTAAACGTCCACGTATATAGATACATTTTAAAGTCGATTGAAAACATTACCGTATATTGAACGTTTTAAGAAGCTTTATCAAATGTAGAGTTCATTAATTTTCATATTAAATGTAGTTGTTAACTTAAAATAAAGGTAACCTTTAAAATTAAACAATTGATTAGACATCAAATTATGAACAAAACATTTCATCAATGAACTTTAAGAAGAAGTTCGAGTAACATAGATGCTCCTGATTCTAACGTATTATCTACATCTCTGGTCATTTTTAAACAAATCAAACAGAGAAAAAAAATGTTCTATTTTCGAACATTGTCGATGACATTTTGGATGACGTCAGTGGGATCTCGACCTTCGGCCGGCAGGTGCCGGTAACCCGAGCCCCGGCCGGGCGGCCGACCGGCACTGATTTTGTGTGACTTATCCGCTTTGTTTCCTTGTTATAATTCATTAATTTTTTTATTTAAGTCTATACCAAAATTTTTAATACACAATATAATTAATAATGCAGTATATCAAATATTTATTAGTTTATTTCCTATATAAATGGATATTTAAATAAAAAGATTTAAGTGGATATTTTTGTTAATAATATTTGTAACAAATGAAACCATAACGTTAACAAATAAAACAAAAATGTAATTGTAAAATGATTCTGAAATATAGGTAAGTAGGTGTCTGTAAAGCCACTACCCTGAACTTTAATCATTAAAATAAATATGTTGCGAATAACTTAAATGAATCGTTGGAGTTATTTAAAAATATAGATTTCATATTTTAATTTTCCAATATAAATAACACAATGACTCTAAAACATCGTGCATTCAAAACTGTGATCATCGAATCGGCACTGATCTCTTGTGACAAGACCGTGTTGGATCCTTGTCCAGAATAATTTGTTTTGATTTAATGCAATTACATTATAACCAAAACATATAAAGTTTTTATTACATAAAAATTATTAAAATATGCGCGAGCAATTTCAGTTACACGCAAATCCTATAAGTAATTTCTTGCATTTTATCTAGCAAATTTGTTTGTTAATTAAACTTGTACGCTACACGAGTAAGATATTATTTTCGTGGTTTAAATGTGTTTCTCAATAATTAATTTAGCGATAAGAATAACCGTCCTCCGCTTTTCCTAGTCAGCCTCATTCAGTGACCTTTTCAAGTCATCGGTCCAGTAAGCTGGAGAATGTCCTACGCTACGCTTGCCATAACGCGATCGCCACTCCAGAATTTGTTCGCTATGACGGCTCACCGCCACATCGACGTGCCACGTAACTAAAATCGTTGTTCCTTTAATACGCTCGGCTCTTTAAAAGAGTTAAGAATAAACCTAAATATTGATTTACAAGACAAATATCAACAATGCTCATATTTAAAAATTACAAAACTAATTCATAAAGTACAATTAAGAAAAGCTCTTGCCGTCAAGCGACAGTGCGTGCTGATAACACAGAACCTGAAGCAGTTTGATATAAATTTTAATTCAATTTTAATATAGTCCGTGTAATCTACATTATAATTCCTCATTAATTTTAATTTAACCATTAGACTAATTAGCGTTTTAAGACAAATGTTTTTTATCAAGATTAAAAGCAGGGGCAATTAACAAATGTATATAACTATAATATACTTTTATATTTTTTGTATTAAGCGGAACTTTATTTTGTTCTAGTTTACCTACCTTCTACTACCTAGTAATATCTAAAATATGTTGAATTGTCATACAAACGTGAATCCTGTTTGTTTTTATATGGAATCAAAACAATATGCAAACTAATTTCTTACAAGAATTTTTAGAATAAGGTTGGTGTACTGTCTTAAAGTATAATAAATAGCTTTTGTATGTATTCTATTGAAGTTGACACTTAAGTACTCATTTTGTGGTAAATTGCACAATCAACTTACACATGCTGTTTATTACCAGTTGGCTTTTTGTTAAAAACCTTTGATAATCAATCGATCAAAAATAAAACAACTTATTAAGCTGGGGCGTTGAATTCTATTGAGAATTAATACACTAATAAAAATAAATTAACAAATTCATATAAGGTGGGTATCTTATACTAAGCACTGTTTGAGTTCCAATCGCATTATCCGTCCGACAATTTAATAGACAAGCCGATAAGGGCAGGCGTTAAATAAATTAAATAATAAAACGTATAATGGCTGCGATAAATACAACCCGTTCGGGTCTCGGCTTGAGATAACTAAGCCCTTATAAAACGAACTAAATTAATCCACGCTGAAGGGGCCGAGGGAAAAAGAAAAAAACTGACGTCATAATCAGCTTTTTGTCAAACGTCACTACGTACGCTTTTTAAAATTTAAATAGCTCACTGAATACCCAGTTTCGGGGTGGCAAATGTACACTCTGACTCGCAATGTAGGTACTTCTAATAATGATTCATGATGATTTTTTATTACGTTAAAATTATGAGCTTCCTCTTATATTATTATACAATTGTATAGTATAGCGCCAAAAATAGAATTAGGTATACCTGCAAAATGGAACGTCCACAAAGTGATTTAAGGCTGTGTTTAGCTGTTATTTTTGTCTAACGCATACGTTATCTCACAAATTCGCCTCTCGATTACTGTATTTAACATCCGCTGGCGGCAATTAAGCGCCTCATGCAACTGTAAATATAAAACCTCTGTACGCATAATTTGAAAAACCCACTTGCCCATCCAGGAGGTGAAAAAATACAGCGTTTATAGCAATTAATGCTCATACAAGTCCGGCTGACAATTTAACGGAGTAATTAATCCATTGTTAATGGCAGGGTGCGCGGACGTACCGTCAAATTGATTACTCATATTCCAAATTAACGTAATTGCATAGATCTTCTAAGAGATTTTCTTGTCTAGCGATCTTGATCTCCTTGACATTACTAAATGACTGAGTTATCTATCGTAACCATCATCACATTTATAAAAACTCATGTTGCAGGTATGTCCGTAATTATTATTCATCATTTAAATTTAAACTCGTAAATAATGCATGTTTATTAAGTACTTTTTAATGATACACGTTTGTAATTAGAAACCCTACATAATGTTAAATATCAGCTTAGTTTAAGCGTGTTGCGTCTATCTGTACTTCTTGTACTTATGCCATCGCTTCGTTACAAGAACGTCAATTCTAACCTCAAATACGAACCTTCGCTTAAGCTGCTTATAATAACGTCGCAACGAGGTTTCCGACGCTCAACAATCAATCTAAACTTTATTCTAACATGTGCTAAGTCTGTATCACATTATCGAGTAACCAAACCGTGACTTTTGGCATCATGATAAGGGCAAGAAAAAAGTGACAATTCTTTCATCGCTGGTTGATAACATCAAAACTTTTTATTGTGACAATAAATAGATTATCATTGATATAAATAGGGCCAGTTTGAATTCTCTCATAATACGGCTCCCATTCGCGGCTTTGTGTCGCTTTTGACAGGCGATGCGAGCTGTGAAATTGGGTTCGATTTAAAAATATAAAAGCTCGTCTCAAGACTCCGATTAAACTTTTTTCGTTGAGGATTATTTACAGTTTGTTTAGTTGTACTAATGTTGGAACTGTCAACCGAGTAGCTTGGATAATTTGAATGAGAAACTTAATCTAGCTGCGCCGGCTTGTTATGCCTGCCTATCTTGTGCAAGACGGTTACTTCATTATAATAAATAACATTGATTTTGATTTGGACCTTTTATTAATTTTATTAAAAAATAATATTTGCAAAAACAGGTACATAAATTCTCTTTAGTTTATGGGTGCCAATGGAAATCCTACTCATCAACTTGTTACAGTCCACTGCTAAACGTAGATGTCTTCCATTTTTCGCTAAGCATCTCCGAACTTTACTTAGCCTGTCTCCAATAAAAATTTACCATTAATTAAAATAAATGTATACCTTTGCATCGCAGTCCACTGCTGGACATAGGTCTCCCCCGTTTTGCGCCAGATATCCTACTCATCCACTTTTCTCACGCAGCCTTCACCAACGACATTTCCCAAGTCGTCGGACCATCGGGCCGAAGGGCGTCCTAGGCTATGCTTAAAAAGACGCGGTCTCCACTCACAGAACTCGCCTGCTTCATCTTGCTGATCCGACGGGCTGTGTCAGCAACTCTAGTTCTTTTACGGATTAAATCATTTCTGATCTTATCCCTAAAAAAGACCCCGAGCAAAGCTCGCTCCATTGCGCGTTGAGTGATTTTGAACTTGTGAACCAATCTCACAGTCAGTGTCGATGTCTCAGCTGCGTATGTTAGCACGGGTAGGGCGCATTGCTTAAAGACTTTTGTCTTTAAGTATTGCGGTATCGTTGATGTTAGGACGTGACGTAACTTGCCGATGGCAGCCCAGCCAGCCCAACTGAATCCTCCCACTAGCCTTCCTCTCGAAGTTATCCCGGCCAAGTTGGATGGTGTGGCCTATCTATTTTGGTTATGTGATTGTAAAGCCAGCGAAGTTAAAATCTGTACGATGATCTTGAAAATGATCTTAAATTCATGACTATTCATATTTGTCCAGGTGTTTTTGAGTTATCTGTTTACCAACACTGTTTGCAATTCATTTTTTTCAAACATTCATAACGGGCTGTTTAGTTTTTGCAATAATAAAGTAATGTAATCAACGTGTAGGTATTGTTAGACTGTTGTTGATAGCGTCACACGCAGCGACGTAAGCATGTTACATGCGCGCTCTTGGAGGCACTCGGCGTGTAATGGCTTCCGAGCATCCACCCGAGTGCACGTTACGAAACCATCGCAAAACGCATTATTTGCCATTCGATTTCACATCGATATACCGAAAAGATTGAGACGATCTCGAACCTTTCACAGCTACTTGCCTTATAATACGATAGGATATTTATAGGCATAAATATCCTATCGTATTTTGGGCTCCCTTTTTACTATTCGATGCGTGATCGGTTTCCTTTCCTCGCAAAAATTGACCAACCGTTAAAGTAAAAAGGTTAATTGTGTCTTTTATTTACTTATACATACGGATTATAAAATGCTATATTTCTCAAAATCGATAATACTTTCATTTCATACTTGACACAAAAAATATATCAAATTGTGAAACCAGCAACACCTATACTTTTCACCATGTTTGTGCGGTGGCGATTGCGTATGAATTTACTTGGCGGATTTAATCATTTCTTAAAAATGCAATACGATGTAGGCAATTGTTTTAATCACGCAGCTTTTCCAAGTAATTAGCATCGCGCAAAATTACGCTTCGCAGGTAAGTGTCGAGTATTATTGACTTATACATCCTAGGGTTGTCCACAAGTAAAGATGGCCCTTTAATATACTTTTCTTATAAAATATATAGGTAAAGTTAAACAGTTACTTGTTGTAATGAAACTCCGGTTTGCTGTTTTTGTACTTCCATTAACTTATAAATAAGTCAGGCAACCAGCTATCCATTCGGCCCGAACACCCATCATGGCTGCACAATTTTACGCTTTATATGTTCCGGTATATTTAATAAATTGTTAAGAATATGATAACAATTCAATGTGTGCTGAATTCACATATTTTTATTATTTAAATTATTCATTATCAAAAACACAATCGGATATACTGAGAGCATTACAAATTAAAGGACAAATCAATAATATAGAACTAATTGGAAATTATAAAATAATAAAACTTTGTATACTTCCGGGTACAACACTATTTTGTTAAATGGCCTTAGTCATAATGAATTTGTAATTGTGAACTTATAATAATAATGAATTGTGACAATAATTATTTCTTTGATATAGATAATATTACATCCGGCAAAATAAAAGTGCACTAATAGTATTGTTTCAATCCTATCATCAGTATGTTCTAAATCTTTTATTCATTAAGTAATAGAGTCATCAAACATTATATAGTCGTTGCAGATATAAGTACCGATATTGATATTGCAATAAATGCATATCATTGCTCTTAGGAATTTATCTTAAGTCATTTGTAATAACCTAATAACCATTTAAATCGTGATGCCACATTTATGGAAGCAATATTTTGGGCTTGGGCGCTTTCGTTACTTATTTATAATAATAAGTGATATAGTAGACATGATTTATGTCTTATCTTATGACACACGCGTACCTTTACAAAAAGAGGTAGGTAGGTACATATCCTTTGGGTCACAGTTAAATTTGACTTTTTACTATGGAAACATTTGTTGTATAATCATACAAACTTAGTATATCACGCGAGGTGACAGCCCTTGTTAAAGCGCGAAGTGAGTGGTCAGTTAATTGCAGGGGAGGGTTGTCGGCGAACGAATCAGCGGCACTCACCAACAACAACTATGACAACTGAGCAACGTAAAACGTTACGGCTAAATATTTTAATACCGTATTCGGTTTAATAATAAACTTAAAACGTCTTACAACATTGTATCGATGGTTATGCGATAAACACTCGTAAAGATAGTTTTATGATACATAATGTTTATTGCATAAAAAGAGATACCTATCTAAAATTATTAATTCATTATAACTAAAAATATTTTTTCAATATCTATACTTTTCATCATTTTGTATTTATAAAAATTAACTAAACTGACAACTTACATAGCAAAACCATATACGCAAAAACCCATCATTACAATCTAAAATGTTTATAGCTGAACGAAGGCCTAACAAAGTGATTTCCACGCTGATCAATGCCAAGCAGTTGACATCTATCTGCTAACCACCTCCTTAACCAGGTGATCAATTCATGGTTGGGGGGTCGGCCAAAGCTTCTTTTCCCTTAAAAACGTAATCTAGATTAAAATTATCAAGAATTGTCTCGACAAATAAAACATGAAATATGCGAATTACGACATAAAATATAAATAAATTTACGTAATAATAACTAAAATTGCATAACATAGCAACCCTGCAGTGACAAAACGCCCGTCGTGCATTGTGGTGCGCCTGCGCATGCGCTCTCACGGGCACTGCCGATTAATTAATTAATTGGGGCTTAGGTTATAATTTATAACATAAAATAAAAGGGTTATATGTTTTCACCCACTTCATAGTAACATGTAATTGTCGTTTCATAAAAAAACACTAAAGGAAGAAAAATTAAAATAATTTATGATTGAATTATCAGGAGGTAATTGATACTGAAGCCCTTTTAAAACAAAGGTTTTTTTTAACCGACGAATGACGTATTCATCAAAATTAATTATTCCAAAGGTTGTTTATTGAAAAATGCTCCCAATTTGCCTCTCAAACACTTGGACAACAAACACTTTAGGATATTAATGACCATTGTGTAATACTGTGAAATAACCTAAGGTGATCTTAATCTGTTCATTAGAGAGTTTACTACATCAACAGTTTTGGTTTCATTCCAGATGCGTATATAATAAAAAAAATCATTTATTTCGAACGTGAGTCCATAGTGTTAGTAACAATTAAACTTAAACAGCTATAATGTGGATTCATTATTATCAGCTCATTATACGTCCTCACTAAGGGCGCCTACTGGTAAAGGGCGTATAGGCTATAAACGTGCAGCGCGACGCGCGCCTAGACATGCGCAGGTTTACGTACCTATGATTTCGAAAATTTGAAAACACAGTGGTACCTACGTGGCACGATTTGAGCCTGCGCCCTCCGGATCGGGAGGCAATAGTCCACACCATTGAGCCACAGATGCTCTTATAGTAATGCGCTTTATCTTATCGTATTTTGCATTGGCCCAGATAATTCCTACAAATTTGGTTAAAATAACAGTACTTGTAGATTTTTCATTCTTAACATCGCTTCATACAAGCTCCTTTTTTAAAATATGACAAAATGACGCTGTGTAAATGTTCTGATTATTTTGTTGTTTAGCAATCGGATTAGAGTTGGTTTAACTTTACAGTAAGAAATAAGATCGCCTCGAAACATGCCCTTTTGTTTGTGCATCGCTGCTCTGGAAAGTATGCAGTAATTAGGTAAATTGTATAAACGGCACACATGTAAGTGGGCTGCGTACGCGCACCCATAACAGCATTTAGAGCTCGCTGCCGGTTACATTTAATTGCAATCAGATTAGAAGCCCAACGTCATTTAGTGCAAGTAATGTACCATTTTTATGTAATTCAAACGAAAATAACGCACTTTTATAATTATTGAGTGTAATTATAACACAAGATATCTTGCCGTAGCTAAACTATTAGTCCAGTTTCGCGGTGCAATCTACATAATGACTAATGAAATTTAAATTTGTATGTTATAGATGCAATTAAAAGTGTACATGTAATTAATATTATAGTGAGTGAAAATTCTGATGTTTTCAAAATGCGACTTTAAACCTGTGCAGCGGCTTGCAACGTACAAGTATGATACATATAATTACAAATGTACGTTAGGCGACTTATAAGTACGTGTAATGATTAGGTAAGTTGTTGTTTTACAACTGCTTACAAATGAGCTATATGTGAATTCGCGCTTTTACTTGGAAAGTTTTCCTCTACATGTGAGATATACTCATATCTATTTACATCATTCAATTTTAATATAATTGGGAAGGTAAACCTTACGTTAGTTAATACGTCTTTTTAAAATTATTATCGTGCATTGAATCCTCTAGAATGTTCTATGAATTGCAGTAACTTAAATTGAATGGTTTTTTTTCGACTTGGTAATTTTTTTTCGACATAGGTACATATGTTCGATGCATGGAATGTCGACTGATCGATCGTGCGAATAGAGTTCAATTCGAAACAACTTTTTGTCAACAAACGCTGCTTCTACTGAACGATTGTTCAAACATTTATCAATCGATGGTCCTGATCTTTGGAATATGTAACTCAAAGAAGCTATATGTAAATTTTATATGTAAACGCCTTATCGACTAATGGCAGAAGTTGTTACTGCACAATTTACGTTAAAGTCTGATGACTATTAACCTTATTATACCTAGACGCATTGTATACAAGTATAAAAAGGCGAATCAAATATTTAAAATATTGTTAAGTTTATAGTGATATTGGTCCCGACCTTGCAACTGTACCTATTATAATATAAAAAAAACTTATTGTATAAAACAAGGAACGAATGTATTCCTTCATTTTTTTATCTATAGGTATATCCTATAAAAAGAAATAGCTACGTGTAGCTAACAGTCGTTTTGATTGCACTTCACAAAGGTAAACGCTATTCCGTATCTTCATTTGCGCGGTTTTTCAAATGAAAAATTCTCATTAATGAGAACAGTTAGTAATACATATCTGATTAATGACCTATTAGTAGTCGTGAATAGTCATTAATTCTCGTTAATTGCACGATTATAATAAATAAATGGTTACGAGTGGGTAAATGTACCTACATGTAATTAAAGTATCTATTGTTAATAGGCTTCCCAGTACAGTATAAATGGATAACATTACGCGTTTAGAGGTTTAAATTATAAAAGGGGTCAGTTTAATTTGATTCATAATTCTAAGTGTACTTATGTTCTTTAGTCGTAACTATAATTCCATAGGAATATAAGGTATATGGGGACATGAAATTGATAGGTACTTGAAGAATATTTTTTCCTACCACAGACAGTATTGGAGATCCAATCAGACTATTGTTATATAAAATCCAGGATCACTACAATTTTTTAAAGGACTTATTTTAAGACTTTCTTAATTTTGTGTTATGAAACACAATAGGTAAAAGTAATAAGAGATCCAAAAATCGGTTCGTCAGTTCCAAGAAATCTTTAGTGCTTCTACAATAACACATTGTTTTTCTGTACATTTCACCCGATAAAGAAAGGCCAATTTTGCTTATTCTGTTTTGTATCTCGAAATATAAGTTGAGTGCTATCTGCTCCAGAGACATTAGCTCAGTAAAGCTGTAAAGGTATGCATTAAAAAACTTTACTTACTTCTGAGACAATCAATGCAACTTAAAAACTTAAAAGTCCGCGGAGTCACCGCTACAAGCAATGCAAACTGTTCATTGTATTATTTATGAAAAGCTGTCAGTGATTAAAAGATGAAAGAATAAATTAAATTATGAGTATTGGCAAAGCCTGAGGCTTGTTATCATTTGGCTAGTAAAGACTTGTACATTACAAGGTCGTTAGTGTTAGTTATACTTTACATACATTTTATACATAATATGTCGTAATTAAACCAAACGCCCACTTCTACGGACTAATTAGTGTCGTTTTGCCTATTTTTAAAACATAAGCTGACGCGGTTGTTACAGTTTATTTTGCTGCAATTAACGGGAACGATTTTTGGCTAAGCTTTGTTTCTGTACCTATATGCTGATACTTTGCTTAAAGTTGTGAACTGTCAAACTAATCAAAATTCATATAATCTTCTTCTTTTAAATATGGCTATATGCGTGTTTCCCACGATTCCGCCAATGTCACGTGATGTAGCTATTACACGGTATGGGACATATGTAATCAGATATTATCTACTCTCCATTTCTATTGCAATTATCTGTCAAAATGTACACATCACTTTATAAACGTAACTTTTAATACAATTAAAAGTAAAGATTTTAAAAGTTACGTTATACCTATACATTTCTTATTGAGTAACTGAAACGAATAAAACAAATAAAAAGACAGATGATCTCGATGTTATGTTAAGCAAAGACAGTCTGTTGAAATGCTGATTCATGTTTTTGTTACTGTAATTCAGTTTGTTTATTCAAATGAATGCAATTCAAAAAGAATGAGTTGTGGATTAACAGTTTCCTGATATTACCTCTTATGCAATCAACGCCGTCGCTCATGTTTTGTAACACGTCTAATCAAATTTATCGGAAGTATAGCATGTGTGGGTAATCGATATTATTGCTATCAATCGACTTGTATGCAACACCACTGCCGGTTCAAATTCAATATTGCCTAGATTAAAGAGCTGTCACGCATGATATGCTACCATGAGATACACAGACCTAGTATCTGTTAATACTGTAGACATGGCTTCAATTTATTTAGAAGACCTTAGTGTTGCACCTAAAAATATATATTAAGTCCTTTTTTATGGAGTTTTCGCTTTGGCAGCAGATGGCCTTCATTGCTCCATCAACGACAGATGGCTCTCAGCCTAAAATTCAGTCCATTGTTAGATTCCCGACAGGATTAATCTAGGAAAGTAACCAATTCTAATGGCTACTTTATAGTAGCTGAGTGTATTGAGGAACTCAGTTTAACTAGGTCTGGCTTTCTAAAGCATTGAATGAGTCTCATTTCGGTTCAGATTTACAGTACCTATCTAACAATTCATACAGTAAGGAATAAAACCTTTGTTGCCTTTAAAGAAATAATGAGAATTCTTCTCAACAAATTAATGTAGGAGACACCTTACTAATTTGAAACTAATAACTAAGCTTCACATTTTTTGTTTTGCGATCAAACAAAACTGAGCTTAAGGTATAAAGAAAAAAAATATATGTAGATAATATTAGCATATACGAATATAAAAAAAATAACACTTTTTATTTTAATATCTTTAAAAATAAACAACAATTATCGTTAGTTAATATGACAAGCTAAGCCAGGCGCTTTAGCACTGTGTTGACCCAAATGTGTTGAGATTTGTTCACGCGGAGATCGGATCGTTTATTGAGCAATTAAAACGCAAGTGGATATCAATCAACTTGTCCCACCTGCAACTTGATATTCAACTAACGCTTTTGAAAACGTATGAGAGCGAATTATTAACTGGACTTGCTTATTTGTTAGTACATTATAAATCGAAATCGAATATCTATAGTTAACTGTCACGGTGAACCATATTTATTATGTTTTGATAGATAGGTTTTATCTGTATACACTCACATATAAAAACCTATGTATAGTGTTATACGCTATCCGGAATACAAAAATACCATCAATTTGAATTTCATGAAAAATAAGGACGGAGATTCTATGACAAAAAAGCGTCTCAAAATTCGGCCACCTTTTGCATGGAAAATGAAGACATTTGACTCGCAGAGCCGAAAAAAGATGGTTTGCGTAGTATTGAGTTTTTGTAGTTAATTAAATTATTCGAAAACAAATTTTTTCGAGTTTGAAGCCATTAAAACATTAAAATAAATTTACCAACAATATCAGACAAATATTTGTTAAAATGACATAGTCATTTTGGCGACACGTTTTATGTTTTAATGACAATCTGCAATCTGTCCGTATTTTTTTTCAAAAGAAAATCTATTCAATCAGATTTTTAATTGTGAAACTTTCGGTTATAAGTTCCAAAGTTAATCGATGTGTTTTATTTATTAATTAGTCTTTATGTTTTAAACGTGACTCGCTGTATTATTCACGCCTAGTATTTGTCCAAAAACATAATTTCATGGGCAGAAATATTTTTATATCGTGCAAAGTACTTATGTTTACCCCGCAGGCAAAAATACCAAATCAAGGTAGCCAATTTAATTTTTTTGTATAATACAAGCATCGCGTCACCAAACCCAAAAGTTACAGTTTCATGCGAAACCGAAACATTTAGCGGTGTTAATTTGAACATATCGTGTTTACGCAACTGTGTGTAGGTACATTATTGTCCACTAATGATAATAATTTTCACGGTCGGCCGAAGTCGGCAGTTGGACCTTATTATAATAAATTAACGGCAGCAACCCTAATGGGCCTCCGGTTCATAATTACACTCAATATTACAAACTGTTAAAGGGTCGGGGGAAAAAACAACCTTTCGTACTTACTTTATGTTAATTTGTTCCAACTATGATTCGTGAGTTTGTTGTAAGGAAATTTGCCTTCTGCCCGCAATTAATTTTCCATTAAAAGATTCGTTAAGTGCCTTTTTGTTTGCCTTTGTTTTTAAGGTGGCGTTTCCTGCTTGTTTTCTGTAAAAAAAAATGTAACCTTTGCCTGTCCTTTGGAAATACCTTTAATGTGGTACCCATCCATCCACTTTATCTAAATTTGGAGTTCTTATTTTAAATTTCAAAACGTCATTGATTTATAGAAGTCCCAATGTGAGCAAACTTCATCAATATCTTCTTTTTTATCGGCAGTAACTGCAACCAACCAAATATTTGTATTGTAATTTCAAACACAATGAACATTGTTATTGAATAAATAAATAAAAAAATAAAAAATATATATATTATAAAGCCCGAGATAAGATAAATCTAATGTCTATAGATATTAGATGTAATACTTCAAAAAGTAAAACATCTTTTAACAATAAATTGCATTAGGTACCTACCGAATAAGATTTAAATTATTTTTGAAAACCATGTGTATCTCAAAACAATACCTATGTAAGACAAATTATTGTAAAAACTAATTGGGTATTCTCTATGGTTTTTAAAGTTTTTATTCCATGGTATCTAAAACACCTCACTAACCACCAGGTACCTAAAATGAAAAGTCGCATGCCTTCTTTTAAATTTACTAATTTCGCCTAAAACATGATAAATCGAAATGCATTATTACTTGATAAGATATTCGTTAGTAAGTTCATACAATATTTACGTGTTAATTCAGTTGAGGCATAAATCAGTGGATCAGTAAGTCAGGCCGAGGCTCTCGGCTAACCGCAAGCGCGCTCCTTCACTCCGCTGCACTAATTCCCCGCTCACTTAATCCTTTGTCTCACCAATCTTGGCAACGCGATGAAGTTACATAAGTTAATAAGGATATGGCCCTTTAAATCACATTTTATTTCTTTGATATTTCTGTAAAATAAACTGTTGTTTTGCCAATGGTCGATGTAACGCGAAAGAGAAAATAACTCAATTCTGGCTGATTTTTAAAAAAGATTGAGGCTGAGAGCCATTTTGCCGTTTAAACTGTAAAGACTATTAGAGGTCTACTGGGAACGTAATAAAGGTTAGACATGACAGTTTATAGTGCAGTACTAGCTTCCCACTTCTATAAAATATACTTAATTACCTGAAGGATTTTATTTTTCAACAATGTTAGTATGTATAATATAATGAATAATAGCTCTCCTCCTTATGTGGGGTCGATATATGGGAGAAAAATCTGCAACATTATTATTTCCTCAATAAACGATAATAAGTCAGCCCTAATTGGGTATTTGTTAATTTAATTAAGCCTGTTCTAAAAATCAACGAAATAATTTAGGCATTTAACTATAAACGAGTTTATTGCACAACTTATTCATCTTTTTAATTTGGCGCACAGAAAAAAGGAATCACTGGAATCCTTAATATTGCACATATTATTATAATACACAGGCACATAATTGAACAATTTGAAACACATTTGTTTTGCAATTAGTTGATCGTAAGAATTTATTTCTACTTGCACCATTGCTATTCAGATCAATCTATTTTAAACAAGTCAAACTTATTACACGCCTTCGTTTTTCCGTCGGCGTTTAAAAAAATAGTATTAAGACCGGTTCCTATTTGATACTAAAAAAATATTATTTTTTGTTTATATAGATACAGATATCTTCATTACCAACTATATACACAACTCAACATAGTTTTCATTTCTCCAAATCCAGAAAATTTACTACCTCCTGGGATTATGCACACTAAGTTGTCATGAGTTCACAGAAAGGGAACAGTAACCCGAAATGAAGCTATATAATTCTGAAAGCCTATAGCTAGCAGTGTAGTGAACACTCGAGGACAAGCACGAAGGAAGCACGGCGACCGCAAGAAGCCCTACGTGGCTTCTTAGGCCACGCTCTTTGCACACAGAACCCACGAAACGTTATATTAACAACATGCCTATAAATACGACACCTATTTATTTAACCGCTTAAGTTCAAACCACCTAAAAAGAACGAAAAAAATTTTTGCCATTCGTCATGAATTTACTACAAAGCTTTCTTTAATTTTGTAAAGAATGGATCAAAATTATGAATGCTGGTTCCGATGTTCAAAAGTAAACAAATCCTTTAGTTAGTTGAATTCTGATATTGAAAATTTTGAGTAACGTGGCTTAAGGATGTAAGCAATGAAATACATTTTTAAATTAATGTAGCTCAGATCTCAACAAGATTCGTTTCGAGGGGACTTATAGCTGGATACCTGCCAAATTTGCCAACAAGCATTGTCTTGATCAAAGTACCTAAAAAATATTTTATTGCAGTAATTTATGTATTCGTAGTTGTTGAAGCACATCCTTGCGTGATTTGTTGATCTCAGCAGTATAAAATTTTGAATGTAAAATAAAATTGAAATATGTTGTAAAATGGGAGAGACAGTAGTGCCATCAAATAGGTATACAAATAGTAATTACCACCTACAAATACATATTTCATTCTCATACTCTCCGTGACTCTCCGTTATATATTAATGATAAGCATTACACATGGGTTTACTATCTCTTCTCTATCCTCAGGTGTCAAAGATGACTCAGACGACGTGTCAAGCAAGAGCTGTGGCGGTGACTCCTCAGGGCTCGCCAAGAAGCAGAGGAAGGCGCGGACAGCGTTTACGGACCATCAGCTCCAGACATTAGAGAAATCCTTCGAGAGACAGAAGTACCTTAGCGTGCAGGACAGGATGGAACTTGCGGCGAAACTTGGCTTAACCGATACGCAAGTCAAGACTTGGTACCAAAATAGACGGTGAGTTGTTGATGATGTTGATAGATAGATATTTGGAAAATATTTTATGAAGGCAAATAAATTTCCCACTTCAACACAATAATTTGTATGTTGTCGATTAAGTTGATGTATTTTCATGTTTCCTACTTTCTATTAGGATAGTTTATAATGAACCTCGGGCATTAATATATAATGAAATAATTTTGGTGGCTTGTTTTGCTCACTTGACAAATTTAAAACAAACGTAAAATGGCTATCATAGATTTATTCATTTGGGAACAGCAAACAGTCACAATATCTATTATATTATAAACAAAACAATGTTAAAAAGGAAAGTTTAACAATAATGTGGCCCACAGCGGGATGAAGATGATAGATGCGGCCACCCTCTTAAATCGCGCTTGAATTGCATACTAGAGCCTCGACTGATTGATGTGTCAAAACAAACAGTTCTCCTGTGATAACATTCGAGCTGTTTTTGTTGAAATTTATATTTTTATTATTCAATTTATTGAAATACCAACAATAAGTAGTATTTTGAATCCCTAGGAAAAATGGAAAATTACTTATGTGTAGAGAAAATAGGCAAGCGATCACCTTAGAATATTACAGAAAATCGGCTACCTTAGTGGTTACCACCTACACCGAAAGCAATGGAATTAAAAAAGACCGACACAAAGACGACATGCCGAGTGAAGAAAACAATTATCGAGCGTTTTCGGGTCTGGTACAAGAAACAAGCTTTAGTTAGACGTTAGATACCACTTGGAAGGATTGAAGTTTAGATAATTTTGAAACCGGAGATAGGACAGTAAAATACACCTAAGTTTTAATTTGGACAATCGGAATATAAGGCACAAACATTATTGGAATCTGTAATAATGTCAAATTTATATTTCAAGTGTATTTATTGTTTAGTAGCAAACTCACTTAATTTCATAAGTACTTGTACCTGAATAATCATCAATGTTAAAATAAAGGTAATTTTAAATATCAGACACGCATGCACAAAATGTTTTGATTAAAATTACCTTTACTTTACTTTACCTTTTTCTTAAGTATCTACATTGATTATGTTCTCTATGCTAAATAATTAAATGTTAACAAAAACTATATCAACAATTACTAATGTAAAAGTGTTTGCTGTCCTGCAATTATGTATGAAGCAGCATAAACGCTGCATGTCGCACCTTGCATATGCAGGCGCCGCGACTCGTGAGATAGTCGGCGGCGCACAGAGCTGCTGACTCAGCATAAATGTTCAAGCTACCGGGGAATACGAACATCGAGATGTTTGGTACTTTGTGAGACAACTGTTTCCAAATATAAACCCGAAACCCTTGCAAAATAAAAAGAATAAAAACACTTATTTAAAACGAGAAAAAATATAGCTAAGACAAGTTTGCATCATTGGTTATAAAATAAAACAATAAAAGCACTTATTTAATACTAGAAAAAGTAAAGCTAAGACAAGTTTGCATTATCGGTAATTAAAATATACTTAACTGAGCGACCCGCACCCATGTTTAAAAGGCAGAGAAAACTATATGGGTAGATCTCTTAAAATACTAAAATCTTGTATACAATGTTCTCCCTAAATCTCATAAGCATTAGAATGAACTGCATAAATAAGGTGATATCAAACTTCACAAGGTCGTTTATTAACAGTCTGCTATTTTTATTTTCAAATTATATATTACGAAATCACTTGTGTCGGCGGGTGTACTGCGGCGGCTATTCGAAAAACAAACGTTTGTAATTAGGCGGGGCGGCCGCCACCGACAAAAACAACAGTAGCCAAAAAACAAACCATACTAATTTTCTATTGATTTAATAGCATTTTTCTAATCAACTACGCCACTTATTATTATTCTGCTTTTGTCTTTCCCGTGAGCCGCACTGTACTTACAAAATACAGTAGGTAGGCACATAATATGTAATTTAGTGGTTTAATTATTTGGACATTAATTAAAAGAAATTAATACAATTAAAATGATTCATTTACAAGTACTTTCCACATGCCTTAATGCAAGCAGACAGCAAACATGTTGCGATGACGGCGTAAATACCGTTTACTTCAATTACTGTTTTATTAGTAACTTACCGAGAAATTAAAAAACAAATGAGCCCGACACAAAAGCGCTTATTACCAGCTAAGGTCAACTGAGCGCGAGTGCATTTGAACAAGTCAGTACAAATGATAAATGCCAGTTGTGTGCACTGTAGTATTTGCTGTGACGTCAGGTCGCGTGACGCGCGCCGGGTGCGCGGGCGCCGGGCGAACGCCCCCGTCTCGACTTTTTCAATCACCGCCCGTTTTTGTCCCGGTTTTTGTGATTTTCCATAATTTCGGTTAAACTAATGTTTGGTCTTTGATTTTTCGGTTCGTGAAAGGGTGTGAAATCGGAGATAATTAAAGGACACGATGACTGTCCGGCGGTCACTTTATTCTATTCAGTTACCGGCAACATTTAGGCATCTGTTTGTCTATAATATGGAGAGCAAAAAAGGGGGACAATCATGACTTTTATTTGGAATTATTTCAAATAAAGTATAATTATTTCTGGACACCAAATTCACATATCTTTTCTGTTGATAAAATTCAATTTACCCATACTTTTTTCTAGTTATTAATAATGAGTAATTAGAATATTGCATTTCGCTGATTTTCCAATGTGTATGTATTACAAAGCAAAACTACTGATTAGCCTGTATAACTGAACCAAAATAATTTGTGTTAATTACGGGCGCGTTTGCCTTGTGTAAGTCAAATTAATTGGCTACATGCATACGTTCCATTATGTATTTAATTAGTGATTCCCAACAACATATGAAACTAAGAGACGTTTAACTTTCATCAAAATTAATCAAAGTGTAACGAAAATGACGAAGTGGCGTCGACATAACGGCATAAGTAAATTCATTAATGGTTATACTAACAAGTCGAACAATACTGTCTTCAATTACTCATTTAATTAATGAATGAATTCTGGCAATGTGCCTTCTAGTATTTTAATTAGTTTGATTAGTTTAATCATTAACCATAACACATTGCATCATTATGCAACATTCAACTTTCAAAGAATTAAATAAAGGAAGTAGAATTACTTTTTTTTTATCTTCTATAGGCGGACATTTGACCGCCATCTCACCTGATGGTAAGTGATGATGCGGCCGAGGATGGATCATGCCTGCCCAGAAACAGCCTATTCACTCTTGACTATTTTGATACTCTAGGACAACGAGCGAAGCAGCTAATTTAATACAATTTTATTTTATAAATAAAACTGTATCTGTGTCCATATTTTATGAAGAATAAATAATTGATGATTGAGATTAAAATAAACCTTTTGACTATGAGATGACAAAATAGACACAAATGCTTAAAATTTAAATTTTGACTTTATTTATGGTACCTTCAAAAGTAGGAATGCAATGATTTTTATGTTGGCCTTCTATTATTTGAATAATTGACAAACTCTAAACACAGCAGATAAAAAAATAAAATTATTTACGGAAAATAAAAATAAATACAGTAGAGACCAAAATAAAGACACAAATGCTTACCTACCATACAACAAAGTCTATAGGTTTCCATGCGGTTTCGATGGCGGAGGTCGTGGACTAAGCATTAACGTGGTGCGTGCAAGTCATCGGCGCCTGCACCGCGCCGGCCACTCATTACGGCCCTTCCGCCGACACTTTTGACACTATTATTTGTAATAGCCTTTCGGAACCCGGTTAATTATTTTAAAGTATACATCCAGATTTTTATATTGAAAACAAAAAAGAAATTAGGGGATGAATAACACATCTAATATATTGAAATAAAGTGAAGTGGATAGAGCTTTTTTCAAAATTAAGTTTTAGTGAGTAATTTGGTAGATGACACAACTTATGGTAAATTCATATTCTCCTGCAGTAAAACGTAGCCTTCAATTCTATAATTGTATAGATTATTTCACTGAAAAAATATAATCTTACTTCAACCTATTGCAGTCCACTGTTGTATATAGCAGTTACTTCAGTGTTTTTTAAATACCCCATTTGTTTTTGCTTGTTTGTTTGTGCTTCTTTCTCAAAAGGTTCAAAATCGTTGAAGCGCTTTTTGTACAATTATGTTCTTGCTCTACTTTATTAATTCAAAATTTTTGTAATATATTTTTTGTGTTCTGTCATTCACAATGTTTATATTAAGCCTAAATGAAATAAATGGATTTTGACTTTAGTCGCCGATACCCCGAAAAGCGTTTACCAAAATGACAGGCTGCAGATCGGCCAGTGTGATTGAACAAAATCGTTAAGTTCGTAATGGTTTGCGACTGTCTGCTGCTCGCTCGTAAATTGATAATAGGTAGTGTTGCACTCGGTACCTCACAATCGATATACTTCAGTTAAGTTAAAGCAATAGGTAGTAGATAAAGGCACATTGATCGAATCAATAGCTGAGTTCGATAAAATAGTTAATTTTACCTGTTAACAGCGCACAACAAGTAATGATATCAATACATATTATATAATACATACATATAATTGTTCTTACATAAGAGAAAGCCGGTACATACCTAAATTTAAATATATAAACATTGACTGACATACAAACAGCGCCATCTAGCCCCAAACTAAGCATAAGCATGTAGTATGGGTTCTAAACAACGGATGGTCATGCTTATATATACTTTTTTTGTAAATACATACATATTTTACACAGATACACCCAGACTAATACAAACATATGTTCATGCAGACAAATGTTTGTGCTACCCAGGGATCCAACCCGAAACTCTTGGTGTAGTAGCCAACGTCTCAACCATTAGGTACACCAAATGGGTCGTCGTTAGTTTGTATCGAAAGTGAGATTGATATTTAGTTTCAATAGGTACATATACACTATCGACTAATTGCAGTATCTACCAAATTCAAAAACTTATTTAAATCCACACATTTTTGTTCTTATCGTAATCATCAAGCAATCTTTCCTCAGAAGACTTGAACTTTAAATATTTGTATTGGTAATTCCAGCCAACTTTGTAACCACTATTGTACAAAAATGGACCATATACAGTATGAGTTCTATCAATATTATCTAGCGAAAGGGTTATCGATATTAAAGATGATTTCAAAACTGTCGATTTTCGGCAACACTAGTTATAGGCCGGGGGCAGCCGGCGTTTAGCGGCATTTAGACGCCGACGTGTAATCCGCACCGATTACCTAATGACGATGTAATGACATACGCGAATGCGCTTTGCTGTACTCCTTGGGGGTGTTCATTTTTATGTATTGTATGTTGGCAAACAACCTGATGGTACTACGGTAGCCAGCCATAAATAACGATAATTCTATGCTATATACATATGTAAGTAAGTAAGTTTTACATGGCATTTGAAAATATTAAACCCTGACCTCTGATTAGAAGGTACAAATACATAGTAATGAAATTCGTGATGTAAGGTAAACCAGGAAACACTCGTTTATAAGGGCCGAAAACTCACTTCTGGGATGTTTGGGGATGCAAATATCGGGCGCAGTGGCCCTCACCACCAGATGAACCGCTTTCCTCTATTCAAAGAGTGTGAACTAGGGATTCTTGCGTATGACTATATATCTCTCTTGTAGGTCACTCATAAATCCGTTGACAATTTAAGCATCCTGATTTCGAAGTGAATATGGAGTTATGTATGGCAAATAATTGGGAACTACCTAAGAGAATTGTTTAACTATTCTAAAGCGCATGAAATTGCCTTGCAACAATAAAGATAGGTCCATTTATTTATGCACACAATCCCTGATTAACATAAACAACAATTTGTGGGGTACCTAAGTTTGTTTCGTTTCAAAGGTACATCAAATCGATGAGAAAACTCAGCAACGCAATAAAATCACTACCTATATTACCTTTCACGATGCCAAGACAACTTAATATTTGAAAAGCTTCGGAGGTAGATAATTTCTCTTATACATTAGAAATGTATGAGAATGACATAAGTTGGTTCGTCACTTTTCCTTGGCTTTTATTAATCAGTAACGTTATTCATTTCTATTCACTGGTTACTTATACCCCCTGTTAAGGATAAGGCGTTATTAAAACGTTAATTTAAACGAGTATTTTTGTTCTCTATTGTACCTCACCATGATTCACGCCAGCGAAAATGTTTGTAGTTTCAAATTGGTTGGTTATGTTCATTTTTAGTTATTTGCAAAACAACACCGTCAATATGCAAAACAGATCAACGGTGCTAATTATTGTCCAGTATAACCGGAAAAGTATAAAATATTAATTAAATCAATATTTTCTTCTTAATATTTACTTAATTATTAATATACCTCTGATTTACGAAAACCACAATATTTGACACTCTGAAGATTGGTCGTATTGTTGTAGAGACGTGAAATGCTTCTTGCTCGGTAAAGCTGTAAAGGCCATCTGCGATTAACAGCGATAAGTCCTTCTTCAAAAAGGTGAAACGTGTGCGTTATAAAACCAGTGAGTGACACGAAAACCTCGGTAAGTTATCAGGATTCCGTAAGTGTACACACGTGTAATGACATAATGCGCGGGTTCCGCGCCCTACCGAGAACCAGTAATCGGTTAGGGCGAACCATCCAAATTACACGGCAGAGACACGGGAACCGAACCAAGGTCGCTCGGGTCGGCTGGCTTATCATTTAGCACTAATCATTATACTGCAAATGCCATTTGAGTTTCGGATGGATTTTAATATGCGGATCAGATTATTCGTACTTTGTAATTTTGAATGTTTCTAACTCGGGTTCGTGATGCACGGGAATGATAATTTTACTGGCCAACATAGGTTCGGACGAGCTTCATATATCAATGCCATTGCTTCTTGATCCTTATTAGATATTTGAATTTGAAACTCAACATTCATTTCAGGTTCGATTTGTATGTAATATTTGAGTTCATGAACATGATTCTATGTACCCATTAGTCTGGGTATTTGAGTATAATATAAAAAGAGTATAAGTAGTAGAGAATTTTGCTTAATAATATACTGCCTATACTAGTGTGAAATTCTCCAGACACAATTGCGACCGCGGTGTCTAGATAGATGACATCGATTGGAGCGTTTCTGAGGAAAACGTCTTTAATGGTTTGATATAAGTCGGTGACGTCACATTCCATCAGCTTTCGCAGGGAATGATAGGAGTCAGGGCAGTTCAATTATGAATTAGAGCTCATTAGTAACAGTTTTACAACTGAGCCCTCTATTCCAGCGAATTCTAATATAGGCCATCTGCGTTCAATTCCAGTCAACAATTACCATGGTACAATATCTATGGATGTAAATAATGTATGTAGGGACGACAGTTTAACAAAAATCAATTTTTGGATTGTCATCCATAGAAAGTTAGTACCTACGGTAGCAACAATTTGTCTTACTAAGAGCTTCCCTAATCCCTTACCTTTATCATTGTCGGAATATGGTCTTCTTAGGCGTAAATAGGGTAGATCGAGCAAATAAAAACAGCGGCTTGATTAAACACTCCTATTGTTAGTAATCAATTAAGAATACAAAATCAAGTAGTTACAAAATTCAATGAACGAAACGCGTTACAGTTCCTAGCTAGGAGGTCTGCACTCAAAGCGATTCAGGTAGCGCGCATCACGCTAGTCCAGTACCTATGTGTCATCAAGTAACCAATGATTAGCTATTAGACAAGTGAACCACTTGAAATAAGCATGTGTCGGTCCCCAAATCTGCCGTCCATTAGCTAAAATACCGTAAACTGACAAGATATTTTTTTATGGGCTGAAAAATAATTTAAATTGTGCACAGTTAGTCGGTTACACACTTATTATTGATATTTAGCATGCAAACTCGCATTTAATATTTTTATGGTGATAAATAGCTCTGTAAGGTGTGCCTTAACCGAAGTTGTTTTTCAATATACAGGGTTTTTCAATTTTGCATTTAAAATCCTTGTGCTTGTCAGTTAACGGCGTTTTAGCTAGTCGATAGCAGAACTGTCAGTACTACGACCCCTTATACTCATTATTAAGCAAGTTACTTATATAAGCTGTGTCCGTAATTTAGGTATGAAAAGTGTGTATCCACACCTTTATAAAAAATGTGGAAGATGTTCTTCCACACTTTTGATAAAGATATTGCAAATCAAGGAAAACCCTTTTACGAGTACCTATCATACCTGCCAAAAATGTTTCAAAAGAGAGTCAATAAATGTATTAATAAGTTTATAGTTGTTTGTTTGTTTGGAAGTAGACGGTTTATTTTACTACAGTACCCTCATCCCGAAACACAAAAGTGTATAACATTCCTGTTTCACAGGACGATATCTGGCACTGCGGTGGTACCTACCTAGACGACTCAGTATCGAGTCTACCACCTGGAGTGCCACCTGGTAATCAATATATGTAATTTACCTAGGTACTAATTATTAACTCCACACTTGTTTAAAGATTAAATTTCGCAATATTTACATTTCCTTATACAATATGTAGGTATTAATTGACCAAAGGACTAAGAAATAAGACATTGATATCCTATGTTTTTTGTACTCATAATTTATGCATATGCTTTTGTACTCATAATTTAAAAACACATTTAGGGAGATAGGTATTGGTAAATATTGAATAATTATAAAATTTAGAGTAAGATACCACTTACCTATGATAATGTGAAAAAAAATAACTTTGTGTCGTTTATAACTTTAGCTTGTGTACCTACTTATAAAATACATTTTTATTTTAAGCACAGGTGCGTTGGTTGCTCATTGGTGTGGATAATTACCTTCCTATTTGGAGGGCGCAGGTTCAAATCCCGCCACGTACCAATGTACATATTTAAAAAAAATCAAATTATATGTATGTTTATCCGACACTCTTACGGTGAAGGAGAATATCGCGAGGAAACTAAGGCTATACCTACACACTATGCGGATAAGCTCGTGCCCCTTAGTGGGGGCGTATATGAGCTGATGATGATGAAGTACAATATAAAATTAAACCTAACCTAGGTAATGCATTTTTGATCTTTCACCAAACTTTTTATCAATAACCTCTACGATCAAATGTAATCCACGATATCTTACTTCGACACTGGAGATAATGCAATAAAATGTTTCTATCATATTATGTAAACATAATACCCCTTCATAACAATAAAAGCGCTCCAACTTCAAACAATTCCCATAAGAACGCCAGTACAAACATGTTTCTGAAAACTTTCTAAGCAGCGTATAAATAACGTTCGGATGAAGCTCAAATTGGGCCGAGAAGGTCCCAAGCGCCGCGCCCCGCGACTACGGATCGATCAAAGTGCTCTTTGTTTGCCGGATATACAAGCTGAATTCGCGTCACGTCGCCCAAAAACCCAAATCGAGATAAACAACCTCCCCCCGTGGAGAGGTCGTAAGCGGGAACGTTTTACCGGACGATTTTCGTCTTTAACTTGAAACGGTTAAGGCGCGTTTTCGAACGGACTTCCTCGTACAACAATTGAATCAGTTCACGCAGCATCAAATCACTAAACCACTGGGCGGGGCGTACTCAGACTCCGCCGGGGGACCGTAAGACAGAGACAAACGAAACCCGCTTCGGCCACGCCATGCCCGCGTTAGAGGGAGAGGACGATACTGTCTGCTGCGAGATCTTAAGACAGCTATCCTAATTTAAGTACTCGCCGAGAGCTTTTTGTTCGTAGCCGGGGGCAATAAAAGAATAGTGTCACTGAGCAGATTGCCTCTCATTCAGCACTCGACAATTAAATAGTTCTCTTGAATGATGTTCGTTAAGAACAACCCGTCATAATAATATGATTAATGCGAGCGCCGCCGCTTTCTATCAGTTGTCTGCTACCGATATTAAAGATTGGTATTTTAATTCACCAATGGTTTGGTATACCACAATTAGGCGTGTTGTATGTAGTATTCATGGAGCTATTATCGCTTTATCCTTATAAAGCAGAATCTAAAAACTACGGATTTGGTACTTCTAGTTGTTGTACCTACACCTGTCAAATATACCTAATTTATGACAATGTGCTACAAAAATATTTTATAATTAGATAAAACAATTATCCCATTTACTATAGTATTTATATTAAATAAAACGTAAAAGTATAGTGCATATTATATAAATACTCGTACTTAATACAACCGTTTGATCTGAACATTTATTTACCAAGATTATTAAATAATAACGCTTACCGTCTCTACCATCTAAAAAAAATCTAAAGTGCATAATAAAAGACATAAATTACCAGGAGATGAGTTTGAAACGTCGGAACTCCCCCTAATTTACATTTAATAAAATTAAATGATCCATTTATATAAATTAATTAACGAGGTGGCCAGTGAACCGTCTGCTAACTATGCAACCGCAGCACGGACAATGCGCCCCACTCCTATAATAACAATAATGACGCGTTTGCAATAATAATTTAACTCCCTCCGAATTAATAAAAAGCTCACTCGATGACAATAGCAGCCTGCCACGGAACTAATCGAGAGCTCGGCGATATTAAATTAAATTTAACAACTGGGGATTGCAGTAGTCACAATTGTTCGGTTGGCATTATTGTGTTTTGCACATTAGTTTTTTAGTGGTGTCTGAGGGTGTCATCTTATTTGGTTTTTTTTGTAATGTATAACTAAGTACTGGTAATAGGTTGGTTTGTTTATGAATTCGTTGTTATCCTAGATAATTTATTATTTTATTTTTTTATTATTATGGACATAAGTTTTTTCTAAAATCTAGTTTAGTCACTATTTTGTTTTCTAAAGTCTAGTCCAAACAAAAATACTTTATCAAAGCTTTAGTATTTTAGTCTAAATTGGTTGTATCACTGATAATTCAAGAATGACCTTATATGATTATAACACAACTTTATACAAATCTTCATCATAATCCTTGGTCTACTCAGAAATCATATTTGATAAATATTGGAACTTACTACATTAACTACTTTTAAAGAGCGATCAGTTACAGTTAAGGAGGCTATTAAAAAAATCAGTGACATTCAGTAGCGATGTCTGGTAATTTATACTAGCTCACCCTTTCTTGCCGGCAAATAAATCAAATTAGAGCACTCGACCACGCTCCGACGAACACAAGAGTGCCCAAGACGTTTTGTCAAATTTATTATTTTATTTATTTATTTTTTATTGCGCCGCTTTATTACTTCCATTGCGGCGTCTTCATTGTGCGCTCGAGTGGCCTGTGACAAATTCGATGACGATTGGGGTCACAAACTGTAGGGTTAGTGATCTATGGCTCAGGGACGTGAATGAGAGTTTAGAGAATTTCAGACACGATTAAAGTTTGTAATGTAGCATAAATCGTATTGTACTATAACTGCGGTGATCCGCACTAGTTCAATGCTACCAACGTTAATGGACTGTAAATTCTTTATCGTGTTTTTTAAAATAAGGTACCGGCCTGTGAATCGAACTTTTTGCCGTTTTAAAACGTTCGCGTCGGTTATTATCAATTTTAAATTATTTCGATTACGTGTTTTAGCTACAAGTCGTTTATTATCCATGAGATATAACGGTAACACGAAATCGTAAGAAATTAATAAAATATATCCTTAAGTTTTCTTTGCAATCGCAGGGGCAATAAATCTTAAACACTTTTATTAATTAACATGGACATTTAGAAACGAAACAATAACTACGAGTATTTACTAGACAATAATGGATTAACTACTACTTGTTTACATTACCATGCTTTTTCATTAGAAATACGTCAACAATGTCTTTTACTGTGACGAAATCGAACCAGCCACTATTTGATGTAGGTGTCATGTTAATGATAAACATGCTAAGCGCATCGTTATTTGCACACAGAACGAAATGGAAGCGCCAAACGGCAGTCGGTCTCGAGTTGCTAGCGGAGGCGGGTAACTACGCGGCGTTCCAACGACTGTACGGCGGTTACTGGGCTGGTGTCCCAGCGTATCCGGCACAGCCTGCGCCGACCGCCGACCTTTACTACCGGCAGGCTGCCGCGACGGCTGCAGCAGCCGCTTCAGCGTCTGCCAACACGCTACAGAAGCCCCTGCCTTACCGGTAAGACAAGCACTTAACTCAAATTCCCTACAGTAGCATGACAGCCATTGGCAGGATCAGAATTTCTGGCAGGAAGCCACGACGGCTGCAGAGGCCGCTTCAGCGTCTGCCAACACGCTACAGAAGCCCCCACCTTACCGGTCAGACAAGCATCCAACTCAAATTACGTACAGTAGCATGTCAGCCATTAGCAGGATCAGTATTTTCTGGCAGGAAGCTACGACGGCTGCAGCGGCCGCTTCAGCGTCTGTCAACACGCTACATAAACCCCTGCCTTACCGGTAAGAAAAGCATCCAATTGCTTGTATCATCTACCAGCAAACTACCACAATGCCTGCGGCGGCCATTTCTATGTCTGCCAATATTTGACTGCTTAATCCTCTTTAGTATCATAGCCAAAAACTGCTTCCGTGATCAAGTGGTTACAGCATTACATTTAGATCACTGCGTGACCTGGTGGTCGTGAAGTCGAATCCCGTGGGGAAACAGCATAGGCAACAGTCACAGTTTAAAAAAAAAGAGATGTTTCCTACAGTGGACGGTTATATTTAGATAATAATGATGATAGTATCGCTGAGTTCTCCCAATGATTTAATTGAAAGAATACAGTGGGCAGGTACTGTTATCTTTTTTTATGTTACGAATTGAACAAACCTGATGGTAAGTGATACGCCTGAACATGACAGACCATCTGGCAGTACCTGCCTTTGTTAAAGCCCATTTATTAGGTAATGGGAATTAATATTGGTAAAATTATGAAAAACTGCAAGAGTTCACGAGGTCGAGAGGTCATTTCTAGATAATCACTAATAAAATTAAATGCTCTTAGAATTTTTCAATTAAAATAGTTTGTGTTGAACTTTGCTTAAGTAGTTTTATTAGTACTACAAATATTTTAAACGATGTATTACCTGATTAATGGATAGATAACACAACATCGCGTTTAACGCTCTTGTATCCCAGACAAAAAGTTGTCTTATTTCAGATGAATAACGTTGCCCTTTTCCAAGTAACAAAACGTTGCCTTTTTTACAAACTATGGTATGTCTTAGCCCTTTCGATTTGATACTGAATAACTAAACGCACGCTACACGCCAGTGGAAAATCGCTAAGTGGATCTTCTTGGGTGGTTAATAGAGGGAAAAGAGTTCCTTCGGCGAATCTCGGCAATTTAACAAATGCCCAATGGTCCTTGATGTTATTGCAATTTTCTAGCTGATCCCAATCAAACTTTGTATTGTATTTTAGTAGAGGATTTTATGTCAACCAGAGTTAAAGATTTTAATATACGTTTCACGGAATCAATACCATTTAAGGAATAACCAGACTTTATTTCTTGACAGGTTATATCCCGGGACGCCTCTTGGTGGAGTACCGCCTTTGGGTCTAGGCTTGCCGGTCCGTCGGCGCACATCGGTTCCCTGGGGGCCCCTGGATTGGGTGCCTTGGGGTACTACGCGCAAGCTCGACGAACCCCATCACCAGATGTGGACCCTGGCAGCCCCGCACCACCTCACCGCTCACCCAGAGAACCTTCTGTCGAAAGACGTTCGGACGATGAAGAAGATGACGAACCGATTCATGTCTAATTCCTGAACAATATGTGACATGGGACGGTACAAATTACCCAGTGATATGTGCTCTCATTGAAATACTGTGACACTCCAGTGAAAAAACAAACGTTTAAGTGATGTGGTAAAAACCTTCATGATTCAGTATTCTCTCGATGCACTAGAGCAATCAAGCACTGATGTTGAAATTCCTATTTGGCAAAGTAGTTCGCATGTTCAGCGACTCTTATCCAAAATATGTGATATTATAAGCCCAGAATCGTTGTAAGATGTAATGTATAAATTGATGTTGTGTAATTATGAATAATTAGATAACACTTGCTTTTTAAGTCAATAGGATTAGTAGGCAGAAACTAAACGCATCCTATTTTTACAAAAGTACCTTTTTTCATCTGCAAATGGAGGTTCGGACGTAATGAACTAAATATCTCAGATTTACGTTTATTATTTATATTTTGATACATTGTTGCAATGCCATGTTTTATAAGCGTTCTAGGAGACTATTTTTGATTACCTATAATGTTTTCTCTATCGAGTAATGATCTAAAATCGATGCCTTGCCTGCAAAGGTTAGATCAGTGTTATTAAAGTCGACCTTTAATTACTAGCGATCGGTTAAATAAAAAATAACCTCTCTTTATTGAAGCTATTGCCGCGATAACTACAATATTAATATAAGAACTGATAAATAAAACGTATACATTTGAACCATTTATAAAACGCGAAAGTATAATTAAAGTGGGAATTTCTTGAAATAATATCACTAATAAACGCTAATAAACCTTGGTGCATTTTTATCTATTGTCTATCACGAAATGAGGTTTTATTATTTGATGTAAAATAATTGGATTACATTGTAGTGACTCCAATTTAGATATCGCAATGTATTTAATGAGCTTGAATAACAGGGAAATGAAATTTATATTAAAGAAAATATGACTTCAAAACACAACACACTTAAATCGAAACCTGTAAAAAAACCTTAAACCGTGTTTAATACCTGAAAATATCATTCGGGTATTTGTTTGTAGTAGTACATACCTTTGACTGATGGACAGATTAGAGCAAAGCTAATTAAATACCTACCATTCAAAACTAATCATCATCTCGATTCTCATGATTTGTATTATAGGTTTTTAAATAACACACTTTGACGGCGCTATATCTTTCGTTATACCGTGAGATTTTAACTTATGTACAGTGATGTGATCTTAAGGCCGTAAAATCGGCAAACATTGTGCAAATAAATTGTATATTATTATTAAATTAATTAGTATCTATTAATAACCTGTAGTTATATATTGGTAGTATTAAATACACAACTTGAAGTATTAAATGTATGTATAGAACCTAAAAGCTATAATAGTTACAATAGCAAATATGTACTTAAGCAATTCGAAATGTGGCATTTTATGTCCAATAGATTTTGTGGTGTTTTTTTAATTAAAATGTTGTCAATTATTTATATTTTTTATTTTTAATAATGTCTTATATAAAACCAAGTCCTTAGAAGAAATTAAATGCACAAGCTTACAGCCCATCTATATGGGCTATCGCTATTGATAAGTGATATATCGATTTTAATACATCAGTGAACCCACAAGAATGAACCCAGTTGCAGTTGCAAATTGTGACGAACACGGCTTAAGGCTCAGTATCAATACCTAGTATAAGATACCCATATAAAACAACCTTTAACGATCGAGTAACGGACGAGATGTGTTTTTTATTATTTAAAATATCATAGTGAATGTGACCATGATGGGTTCCCTAATAAAATCCTGTCAAGGATATAATTAATTAATAGGTTCAAAACCACGCGTACTAAAGTCTTTCCGAATTCTTGAAATTATGTGAACGTATATCCGACGCTCTTAAGGTGAAGGAAAACATCTTGAGTAAACCTGCGCACGCCTGCGAAGAGGTTCAAAGGTTGTGCGTGAAGTCGACCAATCCACACTGGGCCCGCGTGGACGTCTAAGGCATCCTATACGGGTCGGCTCGTGCCCCTCGGTGGGGAAGTTTAATGATGATGATCCTTGGCAGGATTTTATAAGACAACTGATGAGTTGACGTAAAAGTCGTGAAGGTCGTTCTATATATGGATTATAAATTAAAGTAGGTATAGCCGATGTGATAATGCTAAGCGATTTAATTTAATTTCAATTACTATACCAGACACAGTCTAAGATTATCAATGAACATTACATTTCACATTTAATCGATGCATTCTATTTTACTAACTAGACCATGCAACCTGAGATAAAGCTCACTAAATCATCGTAACATTGATTCCAGCCTGTTTACTGAATGCTAACAAATGCATTGCATCATTCTAAATCAGTTCTTATCTCTTCGACGTAGCTATCAAAATGCCATTGCGTCTGTGTAAATGAAAATGCCACAAAAAGTGCATTTAATCGGAGCAGTTAAACAGTTGTAACGAATACCTAACAGTGGTAGCATGCGGTGGCGGGCTAACTCCGTTTTGTCACGCCATGCCTAGGTGTCGGTCGCGCCTAATAGTCCCGTGTTAAATTGTGTGTGCTATCTCCATTCGAGGTAGACAGGATGTAGCGTAGAGCCGACTACACCTTTTTCATGTTGCCTTGTTCAACTGTTCAGAAAAGTGTGTTATTGGAAATCCCTTTGCCTGTGAACTAATTCTTGGCGGCTTTTGCACGACTAAACAGCTAATTATTGTGTACAAAGGGACCAAGTTTTGTTCATACTAACAATTAGCTAATTTTGTTTTGCAAAACCAGTTTTATTTAGCAGGCTTTACATTGCATCTCAGTATTTTGTTTTCGACGAATAATTTGTTTCTAGTTACAATTTTTTTATCGATCTACAACATTAACTATACCCTATCTTAAAATCTTAATCTTACATTGTAAATTTAATGCACATGGAAAGATTATCCAAGCAACTTAACAACTAAGTCTTTTACACAACCTTATTCGTAAGTAATTAACTTAATGAAATATATTCGATTTAATAGGGTAGATAACGCACTTGGTTGGTCTATACCTACGCGAACTTCAAATCATTCTCAATTAAAATTAACGGAATTAACGGAGATTTTTATTATAATTACTCAATTTTAACAAATTAAAAGGAGCCATTTTACCGTTCGCCAACCGCCTTCAGACCATAGAGTTTTGTAAAGCTACACTATCGCCACTCACAAAAACTCTGCGGTGCTTTTGATTCGATTTCCTTTGTAACATTTTTAGCGGGTATAAAACCTATTTAAAAAGCAATCAGTCAGCGGGCGCTGATTGCCGACCAAGCACGCCACCGACCGTGTTCACAAAACGGAGCAATTAACAATATCCCCCCACTCCGCTGACGCCAGCTCACTATGCCTGTGCTGATCTAATCGTAAAACGACCGTTTTCTAGAATCGCCTCCAAGTACGTATATAGCGTGCTCCAGGGGGAACGGTAGCTGATATTTTATATTTTTACTGAGGGATAGAGGGTAAATTAATCATTTGTACATTTAAAGACACTTGAATAAACGCGGACAAGGCGTAAAGTAATCAGAAATTATTTTGAACGCAAATGTTTATAGTCCTCTTTATAACATACCATAATTACGTCGATATCTAAAACTAAGTTCTTATCGTAAAAGAAAAAGTGTGTAGGTAACACGATCACAAATCACAGAGCTTAACTTGCTGCTTTTTAATTATCTATGAATGTCATCTAATAAATTAAAAGCATTCGGTCTACTACGAATACATTTTCTTTCCAATAATTGATTATACCTACTTGTGTGCTTAATGATACAAATAACTGAACAAGCCAGTAAAATCGTGAATATTAAAGTAATTCACATGGCCATAGTTTTTTTTGCTATCTGACTATGCTATGTCAATAATTTGTCGTGTAAAATTAACAATCGATGATCGATCACGAGGGCCCCTAACGCCCATTGCTCGCACATTTCCGATTCTTTAGATATTGCTTATGCACTAATATTAGAAATACTAATATAATTATATGTACTTGTGTTTCTAACAATAAGAAAATCCAGATGTAATTTTTTATTTTTTTTCGGTTGTAATTTTCGTTATTACAGCACAATAGGCGAGTGCACAAGCTCTAAGCTTTTTATGCAACGATTTAGAAAGTAGAAATGCATACATACGTGTTAAGGTAGTACATAAGCTAGTTGAAAGTTATTTATGTAGAGATTATATTATACATATTTTTTTACATTAAACGTGTATAATTATAAATACCTATGATTAGTTTGGTCTGCAGGGTCCTCGGCCGTCCAGGGTGGAGGAAATCTTTATGCATTTGCATAAAACGAAAACATTACACACATTACGAAGATACAGTTTGGCAAAATGTAAACATGGCTTAAACTGTATCTGCCCGTTCCTACTCTTTGAAGATACTCAATACTCAATTCTTTATTGCTCATAATGAAGGTTCAGTGTATTGGTGCACACAAAACATTTTAGGCCCTATAATAGGGGCGTAGTTATTTTGAGAGTAGTAGACCGAATGCTTTTAATTTATTAGATGACATTCATAGATTAAATAAATAAGCAGCAAGTTAAGCTCTGTGATTTGTGATCGTGTAGGTAGTTGAGCATAAAAGCATGTCTGTTTATATTTTAATGCGATGGGTAGGTTTAGTATAGTTAAATATCCATTTTTTATTAACACTTATGATTCTGAGTACCGCAAAGGTTTCACAGACTTTGCCATGTACCATATCCGCCCAAATTTGATACTGTTACGAAAACCTTAGCAGTAATCTAATCATTCTATATACTTTACATAATCAAAATGTAACATATCATGTATGTTCCAAGATTAGGTTATTTCATAGTAAGAAAAACTTTAAATAGTATTTTTTTCGTCTAAGAATCTGTGGACTGTAAATATATCCTAAAAAGTTTTCGTCTAAAACCTGGGGACTCTGGTATCTATGGGTATCTGACGTGTCTCAAACGATCATGAAGTAAATGACTGAAACTTCGAAGAAACTAAAAGTGATCCATCGGAAACAAAAAGTGATCAACCACGGTAAAAATCAACGTTAGGAATTTCACAGTAGTGCATGAATATTCAGACAATGATTGATTTTATTGCCGCTTGCAATACAGTAAATTAAATGAATTTCCTAAGATGACTGTACCAAATGACGAAGGCACTAGTAAAAAGTTAAATGCAAGTTAACACGCCATTTAGATAGGTACCAATGCAATATGAATTTTGCTGTGTAAACGTTCTTTGATCACGACTGGCACGAATGATTTTTGTCGCATAGTTAGGTTTCAGTAACGATTAACCTTAATTGTATCAAAATAACAAAAACCAATAGCTTTTCCCCAATTGATACCATAATTGTTAAAATACTGGCTGTAATGACAATGTAGTATCCGAGTTATGAACTGATTAGACTAAGAATTATGTAGCTCTCATCAAACCATGTAATCATGAACTTTCTACCATTAGCATGCAATTGGATTACTTGCATTAGTTTTCATTGCGTAAAGTGCATAGGCATAAATTCGAAATAAACAATATATTACATGAAATTATTTTTTTATCAATATACAGCAAGCTAAAAAACTATGACATGGTCAGTTTATTTTATACGACTTCCTCGGCGCAATTCTATTGCTAAAAGATTGTTTAATGGCCTGGATTATGGTCTACGTTTCCACATTTTCGCATATTTAACATTTTATTAACTGTTCAACTATTAAAATTTCCAACTAATATTCCTTTGTTAAAGCGAGGGGCCATTAAACATGTAAGTGTTGTTTTTCACAGATTCAGAAACATAACTTAGTGATGTGATTTTTTATCTGTGGTTTATTGTTATTTACTTACCCATAAGGGTGTAGTCGAAGCCAAGATTGAAATGAAATGAAATTTATTCGTTATAAATCATAGGTAAAAAAGTTTTACAAATATGTGTCGAGGAATCACTGACATTGAAAATACAGTATTTTTACTAGTTTCGATGTCAGGGTTCACCTTTTGCTGCAACCATACTTTGTAAACCCTAACCTAAACTATACTCTGAAATGACTAACTATGTATACACCTGGGTTATGAATAAGATTATTATTGATTATTATTATAATATTACATTCCGCTACGATTGACCCGGTGGGTCATACGAATATTTATTTTAAAAATAACATGCTAGGTATATAATTTTAATGATAGTAATTATTTTTTTTTGGAAATCCATTAACTTTCTCATAACCAGCTCGGAATATTTTTGGTTAGGAACATATTTCGAAAGATGTGTTCCGGGGACCATTATTGTCATACATCCCCCGATTATGTCGTTGGTGCTTCAAATACTAAGATTAGGCAGTATTTGCACGTTTTCTATTATTCAAAGTTTGAATTTCAAATGTTAAATTTCATCAAAAAAAAACACCCAAAAATCCAGAAAGGGAAGCAGCAGCAGGTTAAGCAGGTTTATTTTATCCCACCAATCCACATTGTTATCTAGTCCTATAGAGCTATGCTGTGTAGGAAGGCTTGTTACCTGCTGTGGGAGGACATAGGCTGATGATGATTATATTTCATGCCCATAACTAGAGATTTGGAGCCAATTCGGGAAACGGGTCCGGGTCCGGCTTTGAAACGTTATAGCTGCTGGTGTATTCTTTCTTCAACCTATCGCAGTCCACTGCTGTACATAGATCTCCACCATTTTACGCCAGAGTTAAAAGCGGAGGACCGGGAGGTCCACCGCTTTTAACTGGGAGCCGTTTTTTTGTGGCGCTGCTCATTGGTAGGTAATTACCATGTTACCATGCCCGTAGTCACCACGCTGGGCAGGCGGGTTGGCGACCGCAGTAACCAGTACGCAGGATGGCGCTGCTGCCCACCATCCGGTATATTATCCCTTTGTCGGCTCTTCAGACACCCTCGGAGGCAAAGGGGTGGAGTCAAATGTAATGCTGGTGTATTAGGTATTCTATAATACTATTTGTTTAAAGACTAATGTCATGAATATGTTAAGAAATATTCAAAGTATTACCAGCCCGACAACCAAGAATTTGAAGTAAATGCATTATCAAGCCCTCGTTTGTTTTTATTTAGGATTCATCACGGGTGGTGGTTTGTGGGTAAAGTTTGGCGAAAAATGGACTACATAAACAATAAAATGGACTACATTTTACCCGTAATTCTATTAGAATTATAAAACGAAACACTTTAAAATTGCAATACGTGTAGTATCTTTTTATAATTTGGTCTGTAATCAAGCAGACAGCCCGCCTACTTGGTAGTACGAGTAAGCGATAACTGTCAATATTACTTATACACCAGTGATCTCAAAGACCATTGTGAACTGGTAACTCGTCACATAAAAGTACTACGTCACGGTATCCAGTTATATTCACCATCAGACTCACCCTCAACTATAGTAAAAGTATAGCTGTAACAGCATAACGCCAACTGCTGAATATAAGTATTCGAAAAGCCTCGTATGCTTTTCAGGAGAATACACTTTTTTATAGGACTGACGACTTGCGAAAGGTCCCGTAAGCTGGATGAGAAAACGGAGGACCGGAATATCTGGCGCAATAAGGGGAGACCTATGTCCAGCAGTGGACTGCGATAGGTTGAAGAGAGAGAGACACTTTTTTTTCAGTGTACAGAACGGTTATGGTAAGTGATACGCCAGCCGAAAGATCACCACTCGCATTCCATCCAATACAATGCAGGAATACACACCAAGAGTATTTATCGTCACATGCAAATAATGATTAAAATTAGCATGTGCCAAGCCAATGAACAGCAATGCTAGCATGCAAGATCGCTTATAAATTGGAATTAACAGTAAAGCAATTTTGTCCAACGTTTCTTACATATAGCATTAATCGGTATTGTAATTGTGTAGTATGCAAACTTGGTAATTGTAAACTTAAATGCAACCTTCTCTGTTTGATTGAATGAATGCCTTGCCCTATACCAGAAGTTCGTTTTGGAATAATATTGAATACAAGCTGTGCTCTGCAGTATTACCCGCATAGAAGAAGTTCTCCCGCAATAAAACGTAATGCGAAGTTAACGCGTTCAGTACTGCGCGCCGCGCGGTACGACATAACTTTTTTCCTAAAATAAAAAGTATTATTTAAAATAAAAGTAGCCTATACTTTTCCTTTAACATCAACTCGTACCTGCCAAAAAATCCCGACAAAAACTAGTCCAGCCGTTTCAAAGATTACACAAAACAAACAGACACTCTAATTTATCTATATATAATAGATGTATATTCATATGCATGGAAAGAAATGGTTATTTCAATATCAGGGACAGACACTCCAGTTTTATTTATATCTTTTGTATGGAAGACAAATACAATAACAAATATTCGTAGGCCTTAATTTATTTAACTATTTTTCTGTCTTTTAGAACTTGTGCTACCACACCTGTTAAATTACCGGGTATAAAAACCTAACATCTGTTGTCTCGGGTGCACGGGCGCAGTGCGGTATTGATGGAGGATAATAACTATCAGTTGTTGTTGCTGTAGTGTTGTTGTTGCTGTATTTGTTGTGTTGTTGTTGTGTATCTCCTTCAATGCAACTCTGTCATGGTCAGGCGTATCACTTACTATCAAGTTAGCGTCCTGACCGTCCTGTACACTTAAAATATATAAAAAACCTGTAGTCTGGAGCATCCTGTTGAAAAACAAATAGGCCTGCCACTACAGCTTAGACCACCGTGTACATTATGTTAAAAACACATTTATCCCTGAACAAGTAAATGCCATTAAGGCATCTCAAATGAACCTTTTTTCTGAAGTGCACAAGGTTCACAATTTCACAAGATTTTTTTTTTCGAACTCGAATTCACAGCAATCTGTGTGTTACTCACATTACGCTAACAGATCCTGGAAGAGGTTGAGAAATTATATGGACGACTATATTCATCGAGCGCTCATCAGCCACAGACCGAAGACAGCGAAGATCTACGTGCCCCACTAAGGCACCATTGTACGTAGGATATCCCGGATGTTGACGTTAGCGAAATTAGTGCAGAACTGGAGCAACTGAGAAGTGGAAGGCCCGGAGAATGACGGTATTACGACAAACTCCTAAACACCGGTGGACAACCCATCCTTAGGGCATTAGGTGAGCTCTTTTAATGCCGTCATCACCAGGGAACTACATTGGAGGCGTGATCCAGAAGCGTCGTCTAGTTTTTCAAGAAGGGTGATAAAACTCTCTTGAAGAATTATAACCGATACGTTTCTGATAAACGTTTATACTGAGTTGTCACAACCAGTATATGTCGTGGCATCTTTCTCAAGATTGTCCAAGAATACGTTTACTTGGGTCAAAACTTGACCGGCACAATTTCGGCAGGGAAGCTAGTAGGAGGATTCACTTAGGCTGGGAGGCATTAGGCAAGTTACATCAGGTCTTCACGTCGACGATTCCGCAACGCTTAAAAACAAAATTCTTTGAGAAATACGTCCTACCCATACCAACATACGCAGATGAGACATGGACACTGACGGGATTGGTTCACAAATTACTCAACGGGCGATGGAGCGTCCTATTCTGGGAGACTCTTATAGATAAAATCAGAAATGATGTTATCCGCAAGAGAACTAAAATTACCGACATAGTTCGCCAGATTAGCAAACTGAAGTGGCAGTGGGTAACGTACTCGTATGTCGCAGAACCGATGGCCGTTGGAGCAGACAAGTTCTGGAGCGGAGTTCGCGGCTTGGCAAGCGTAGCGTAGGATGCCCTCCGGCCCGTTGGACCGACGACTTGCGAAAAGTCGCTGGTGGGGGCTGGATGAGAAAAACGGAGGACCGGAAAATATCTGGCGTAAAAGGGGGACCAATGTCCAACAGTGGACTGCGATAGATTGAATAGAGAGGGAAAAAGTTTAATCGCCTTTCTTGAAGAAGAGCACCACCACGTCATTGCTCCTCACCTTTGGCGTCGCACCATCACCGATTCCGGAATGAAAGAGCTTCTGAAGGGTCTTAATGCACTGGCGTGCCCCCTACTTTCAAAAGCTCTGCGGTAAATCCGTCGTCGCGGGGGGTCTTATAACGCTTAAGCTGTTTCAGAGCCATCCTAATCTCGGCAAAAAAGCAAAGTCGTGAAAAGTTATACAATCCATTTATCAATTATTCGTATTGATTTTAATCAATATTAATAAATCAAGTTCTACAATGAAATAAGACTATCCGCCTCAGCTTTTTCGAAGACACACTGGATGAAAAAAGGCGTTTTATTTCCAATTTATTTTGTATATTTCCTTTAAAAACGTGATGCAATGAAAAGATGCTAAAATTTATTTTATTTTTTTCAATTGTAGCTGTCCATCATAAAAATGATATAGCTATAATGCAGCTAAGTTGGCATCAATTAACATAGAGAAACAACTAGGTAACTTTGAAATAATACACTGCTGCCCTGGATAGAGATCGACGAGAGAGTTTTCGTATATAGCGTCATTCCTCAGATCGCGGCTGCCTGCGCCTGCTGACCGCGATTCCTGCGGGCGCCTATATAAAAAAAAATGAAATGGTTGAGTAACATGCCTTATTCCGCGCTCCGGGTATCAGTCGAATTTCTATGGCCATGAAATATCGGCACTTATAAGGGAAGAAGAAAAACATTCAGCATGGATATTTTAAATTAAAGAAGAGGAACAGTATTCTTGATGACATCCTTGTTAAAAATCGTAAGCACTTCTAAGAAAGATTATAAGATTTTATTATCTGATAAGATATAACAATATCTACTATTTATACATTATCTTCCTGCAGGTATATGTAGCTACTATGTACAGGTACCATATAATTAAAAATCACTTCGCAGTCACGTGTGACGATTGGCTCGCATGATATCCACTCGTACGTCTTTAACACCAGCACTCATTCACAGTCGCCAGCATGTTGCAAGTTTTTCAAAATTAACTCGTTAGTAACACCTCAACACTTACTTTAACTTCCCCACTTAACTACTACTAATACTTTAAAGCCGGCAACGCATTTCAGTGCCCTCTGGTATTGCAAATGTACATAGGCGGCAGTGTCATTTACCATCAAATGAGCCGTTTGCTCGTTTGCCCGGTATAGCATAAAAAAAATCCAGTGACAGGTCACTGCTGGATTCAGGACCTCCTCAAGTAAAGTGAAGGCTTTTGCTGTATTGACCACGCTTTGGTTCGAGATACCAGAACGTTTAAAAGATTAGATTGAATGCGAAAGCGCTGCCACCCGGTTTCGACTTTGGTCCCTAGGTCGCCTTTTATAGTACCCGCTGGAAAACTAGGGGTGCTGACATCTGCCGTCACCACACTGCATCACATAAAAAAACATATAGATACATCTTGCAATTTGGAAATATAAGTATATTGAGTATCTACATAATAGTTGTAATATCTTTTAGCATCGAACGTTGACGCCAAATATAAAAATTTATTTACTTGTTACGAAAAGCGCAATCTACTCGTATATTCTACCATTCTCACAATGTTTTACTCTAATAATTACGTAGCGATTTGTGTATAAGTCCCACGCGGATTATCTATTGGATTATAATTATCGAGTTACACGTTTAATCATAACAAGAGTCGAGTGAAAGCACCTGTACAACCATCCACTGCGTAGGGGAATTTGAAATATTAACATGTAAAGTATTTGCATATTAATTAGGCTGGGAACGTAAACTCAGCTAATGGACGCAATTAAAATTGTTAAAATTGTTCATATGGTGTGCATTAAATGGTATACTTCAAAGTAGTATTTTAATTTTTGCTCGCCCATAAATTATTCCCAGGGAAATGGGCTGCATATGATGGATTGCTATACGCTTGTGATTAAAAACAATGTTTTCCGTGAGTTTACAGTTTATTTTTTCTTTATTATTAATATGATTATAACAAAGCAAGATATCACGTAATGAATAAAAAAATATACCAACTTTTACTAGGTGGAAAACTCGATTCTGAGTCGTCTAGGTAGGTACCACCGCAGTGCCAGATATCCTCCCATCAAATAAGAGTGCCATGCACTTTTGTGTTTCGGTATAAAGACACTGTAGCTAGTGAAATTACCGGATATAAAATACCTAACATCTGTTGGTGATTCAATGCCGTCATGGTTAGGCGTATCACTTGCAATCACGTGAGCGTCCTGACTGTCCTGTTCATTTCTTAACATAAAATAAAACATCAATCTAGTCCAAACGTACATGTGATTTAATTCACTTTTGTCACATGTTAGGTCTTTGGACGCTGAAATACCTGATTGTCTCAAAAGAATTATGATTTCGTGCTTCGGAAGGTACTTTAAGGCGTCGGTTCTGGCTATGATTTTAGGATGGTAGTCGTTAACCCTCAACAATCCTCAATGAATCCGCATGATGTGTTACGGCCCAATCTCCCTATAACTGAGCTTAAGGTGCGGGAAAGCCCAAGCCTTGCAGTGGGATGTTACAGGCTGATGATGATATGTCTTTACTAGGATTACTAAGATCCATATCTGTCGATATTTAATAATAAATACGATTATACCTGAGACAGCTACGGTCGTAGCCTAAATCTCAGACCAATACGAGTATTTTTTAAGCCGCTCATCAAATGACCACTTAAACATTCACACTAGTTTTGTTTAATTTGTGTTTTTTACATATTCAAAAGTTACTAAAATGAATAATTATATTTAGGTAACAAAACAGTATGTAGATTCCGTAGCAGCTGTTAGCCACCCAAAGTATATGATAAATTGTCGACACCTGCTACATTTGAAACTAATTCATTTCGTAGATATTATTTGAATACCGCTCGGTGGTGTTGAGGTTAGATTAATTACACACCTCAATGGTTTCAGCCATACAATTCACTGCTGAACTAGCTCTTCCATGTCAAAATAATATATAGGGTGTAAAGATGTGCAATCTGGATGCTTCAGTCTAATTTTGTTGCTTGTACTAATTAGTATATTGCTTTGTGTATTTTATTGCACACGCTTACGTGTTCGGTCAGTGCACGACTACCGACGTCGCCATTAGCACACGTAATTGAGCAGACAATACGATTTGAATAGCAAAGCGAGGCAATTTTTGTTTTACGCCGACGCGATCTTATCTCTTAACGGTTAAACATTAATGCTCCTATGCCATTTTTTACAAATTAAACAGACCGCAGGGATGAAATTGGGTTTCCCAGTAAAAACTGTTTTTGTACCAAAGGTAAACTAAATAAATATTATAAAATATTTATAACATTTGTTACAGCAAGTGTAATTGAGTGTGACATTATACTTGTGTTTCAGCAAAGATGACTTCTATATTATAAAACGTGGTCTCATTTTGAAATTATAAAAAAAAAATACAAAAAACCCGACATCTAAAAATACCCACTGAAAATGTAAAAACAAGCTCTACTGCCAATAGAGCAAACATTATAAGCTTTTCATGGTATTGGCGGGGACAAACAAATTATAACAATATTTATTTCAATAATTGCACTACTTAAGTAGCTTACTATTTAGGTACATTTATCTTAGTTGAGCCTTGAAATGGTATTGAAGATTGCCTGCAATACCATGAAAAGTTTATAATGTTTTAATGTTAATTTTGGCATATATACTTGTAAGTATATATTTTTCAATTGTTTAAACAGACACTCCTATTTTAATAAACATTGTTATATTATGTTTATTACGTTTCTGACACGCCTAAAATGTCTTAACGTTTAAGTTCTGTCTTACAAAATAAATTGGCCTTTACTACAAAAAGATCTTACAGCATTTTAGAACTCTGGCCGTTTATGTTGTGCCTACGGACTCTGACATGAACCGACCGTCTAATATTATGTGACATTGATAGAAAATGTATTATTGTTTTCAATTCAAGTTTTATGGTTTTAATTCAACGGCGTGTTTACACACACGTGTGGCACACTGTGGGAGAGATGGTATCGCGCGCCCCCGGGCAATTAGTCGTTTCATTTCAGTCGCCGCCCGATAACGCTGCACGCTTTGTATGCACTTTTTTGTAATTAATTCCTCTATATCGATTGATTACTTTTGTTTGTACACGATATTTGTCGGCCCACTGTTTGCCTACTAAGTTTTCATTTACGGAACACGATCGGAATTGTTTCCATCATAGTAACCTTTGGCTGGACTATTGCGTTTTTTATTTCCATTACATGTAGTAATTACGGTAAAACCAACTGTTCTCGGCACTCTGACAATGCTAATACAATGTTTACGTAAAAGCGTATTCCTTTCATTTTGGGTACAATTTAAGCCAAATGACACTCGAGAAATTGTTTAAGTTATTCTTAGCCGCATGACATTTAAGGCATTGTTTGGCGCGGCGCGCGCGCATGTTTTTGACGGGTAAATTAGATAATGCGCGGGAAACGTTACGGGTACCATTGTTCCCGCAACTAGCACGATTGTCAGCGCTCTTTCGGATTTTAATCTGCCATTTTGTGAAATTATGGAAATGAAATGGACGTTTCGCGGTTAGCTGCCTCCGGGCTCAGTTCCTGCGCCCGGTGTAACGCCATTTTGTTTTTTTTTTATTATTCTGACATTGAAAATGAATGGCGCGGATATAGGTACGTATCATGCGAATTGTTACAGTGCTTTGATCCGATGTAAATATCAGCTAACCTAAATTAAGCTGTTTTAACATGACAATGATATCACCTTACACACAAAACCAAGATTAACAATGAACATATTTTCCTATTTAAAAGTATGAAGCTTGTAATTAAAATTACTGTAGTTCAATACGTGTTGGTAGATCTTAGTAAGCTGTCTAACACGAGCAAATAAAATTGAATTCCAACATGTTTTAATTTCAGTTAAAGTTGCAATTACTTAATAGAAACTTGAATAAACGGAATTTTAATTGGTATTACAAATTCAGATCGGTAAAATACAATTATATTCAAGTCTAAGCTGCCGCTAATGAGCGCACGATACCGTCCGTTTTGTAGCGCGTAATCGTGATCTTATCGCCCCTTCCTTCGCTCATGCTCCCCCCCCCCCCCGTTGCACTGAAGCGAAACCCGCAGTGACCACTGGCCCTAATCGCATGTCACATGAACTTGCCAATGATTTTTTGCAAAGTTTTTTTTTTAATTAAGTCATCATTTCGATACCGGTTTCCGTCAAATAGTTATATTAGTTTCCTTGAATTTTAAAAACAATGTAGACAGTCTATTTGACCATACGTTGCAACTGTCACTTTAATACACTGATCCCATTTCTTATGTTGCTAACATGTAAAATGGAAATGCTTAGACACAAAATCTGAATTTTGTCTGCCTATCTTCCAACTCGAATATACATATCGCACCTTTCATACTCGTACTATAGGGGCACATCTCAAAAAATAGCATTTTTAGTTTTACTTATAAACGGGTCCAAAACAACATATCTTCATGACACTTTTGAAAGAAAGGTCAGAATGTGCAATAAAGCCGTGAAAACTTAGTTTATGCCTTTTTCATATTTCCGAGGAAAGTGGCATATTACTAAAATGCTGGGATAAACTAAATATGCGATAGGTTATTCATAACTAACGGTCATACTCTAATAATATTCTATTATTTTGCAATTAATGTTTTAAGTTATTTATGACTTATTTTGTGAGAACAGAAGCGCTCAAGATTCTTCAAACGCGTTTCCCAACAATCAATATTTTTCGAATTGTGCCCTATAATATGAAAGGTGCGATATATTGAAGTAAGTAAACTACTACTAGGCTCTCATACAGGTTAAGACTTATTATGTGCATTTTTTTATACTACAGTTGTATTTATTAATTTTCCTAAAATAAATAAAATAAATAGCAGGAGAATTCAATGAGATAGAGCTTCTCATGCAAATGACCTTTTGACGGTCTACAGTAAATTAGGTGTGAGACTTCTTTACTGAGAACAAAATGGGATGTTTAAGAAGTTTCTCTAGATTGGTATATTATATAAATCATTTTATTTTTCAATTCAATTACATTTGAATTAAGAAAAAAAGACCAAGGAGACAGTTTACAATTTGTATACCTTATGTTACAACTCTACTAACTTATCTAATCCGCGTCTTAATCATTGTATCTAGCTATAATATTTTTTTAATACCTTAAATATTTAAAATGTATGCAGTCATCAAAATTTTAAGACGGCATTTATAAGTTACAAATAAGCTTCCCATGAGGAACTTTGGCTTAGTCAAAAAAGATGATATCGTGTTAACATTTAACCTTTTAAAACTTGCTTGCGCATGCATAAAATCATTAAATTTTATCTTTTGCATAGACATCGGCGAGGGCGAACTAATATCTCTGTATTCCAAAGTTGGAAGGTTTATAATTGATCGCATTTTTTTTACTCTCCTATGATTTTAAGCTTCGTTACTTCTTGTCAGTTAAGTGAGCTTTTAATAATGATTAAAGATGAGTGCAAACAGTTACAATTATCGTGTTCTTGGAACATAGTTTAAAATACACACGCAGTTTGTATTCATATATCTACTTTTGTTGGGATCCATTAGCATCGAATTATAACTTGTAATTAGTGCGTGCGTGGAATTCTAAGTAACTTAAATAAGGTTAGGTCCCTTGTAAAATTATGAGTTCAAAAACCGTGTTTTATTAAATATCGGCTATAATAGGTACCCTTGCAGTGCTAGATATCGTCCCATAAAACATGAGTGTTTTGCTCTTCTGTGTGTCGGGAGGACACTGTAGCTCTAGCTACCGCGTATAAGGGACTTTACATCTGTCGTTTCGGGTGACGGGTCCAGGGCAGTGTTGACGGAAAATGTGACGATCTACTATTATCAATTTCATTCAACACTGCATCTGTCTTAGTTACACTTACCACAAACAAACTGACAGTCCCTTATGGCATAAAAATATATAAATAAAAATATCATCTCTTACTTACCGAGTTGTATAAAATGAATTAACAGATTAACTAAGTGTCAAAGTTCTTAAAACGCTTTACGGCCTCGGACGTGGTATAACCACCTTATTGACAGCTGGGACTGATGGAATAACGTACCCTTCAAAACACCGAATCATCTTTCTTTTCGCCTAATCGGGTGGCTCAACCTGCAATGTTTGGGACACTGCAGGTTTGCTGAAATAAATCATTTTGATTTATTTGGCAGTGTTCTAAAGATCACTCGATAGTTGAGTCAGGGGTCGTGGTACGCATGGCCCGAGATTCAACTTCGATCTTTACTCAACGTTCAGCCCAGTAATCCATGGGGACAATTGAAGACTATTGAATACCTCATATATAAATAAATAGGTACAGACACATTCACACAGCGCCATCAAGCTTTACCCAACTAATATTAAGTTTACCTTTTCTTGCCTAAAAGACCATCAGCAGCCAAAAGCGTAACCTAATGTATTATTTCTAATTGAAATATACACACAATCATGTAATAAATAATATATCTTGCCCTTTGTCAATCTATACTAAGCTATTGTGTAACAGTTTGGGGTGGTACCAAAACTAAATTGATGAGACTAGAACTAGCCCAAAGGGCAGTCATAAAAGTAAGTATGTTTACCATATTCATTTTCGACTTAAGATCTATTCAAAAATTGTGATGTACTAACTGTTAGGCAACTTTTTATCTTAAATACTATATTAAAAAACATTCATCCCTTCCGTATAACCCTACCGCCATAGTAAATAAACGTCTCAAACATAAAGTATGTCATCTAGACAATACCCCTTCAACACAATTTGCAAAACGGTTTTATACCTTATTAGGAAGCTATCTATATAATAAAATAAATAAAATTTTAAATATATATCCGATGACGAGATCGGGATGTAAAAAATCAATAACCACATGGCTCAAGTCCCTTGACTATGTCAAAACTGAAGAAAAATAATGGTGGTCTTCTAAACACTATGTCCATTATGCATCATTTCTCACACAAACACGCACACACTTAAATTCACACTTATAATTGTAAGCTTATTCATTATTTATCACTGGTCCGGTGTAGGAGAGGCTGGTAATCTGTCATACGGAATCTGTCTCCTAGTGCTGATACCAGTCTCTCACATAGTTCAAACTTTTGTAATAATCTATTAAAGTAATAATCTATTAAGCTTAATCTTGTACAATTCAACTGTGTGAGAGAACAAATAAAGATATTTATTATTATTATATTAACATTTTAAGATAGAGTAGTGATGTGCCAACTGGGAAAAAACAAAACTCGATTTAACCCGAGTTAGAATCCACGTAAATCGGGTTGAACTCGAATTACCTAACTCGAGTTAACTGGATGGACCAGTAAATGTTTTACTGAGTTTTTTCCAAATTATTTCCTCAGCTTGGCTTGGCAATAAATACTTCAAAACTTGGAATAGACAAATTATATTTTAAGTTCAATTCTTTATTTTTTTATATTATTTATTTATAATGTATTGGGAGAGTTATACCTACAAACTAAAGAAACAAAAAGTTATTGTTTGAAATTGAAGTATTTTTGGCTCGAATTTAATTAAAAATAATATTTACTATAAATTAAACTATAAAAATAATATAGCAGTCCGGCACTTTAAAAATAACCTCAAATCTACACGTAATGACACTTGTTTGTTTGTTATGAATGAATGAATATCAGTGAACGAAATGAATATAGTGTCACTCAAATGATCGGAAAAATTCGCTCCATATCGCTTCCATTCGGTTTTCGAACTCGAATTAGAGAGAATTCAACTCGAGTGGATTCGAATTACGGCCAACTCGAGTTGACTCGGGTTAGGTACTTGAGTTAACCATCACTAAGATAGAGGACCTCTCTTGTTGGTATTTACAAGCAAAAACAAAAGAAGTTAGTGTGTGACCTTTTTGTAACAAATATGCCGTAACTCCAACCCATTCCAGACCATAAAAATGACATCAGTAAGAAACCTACTTAATTTCCACAAAGCGTTGTTAATAACAGATACGTAATTGTTCAGCAGATAATGAACAAAACATACAATTACTATCAAATAGAGCAATCACTTTATCAAGATCAAACACTAATTAGTGCCCGGTATTGGATAGTTGAGCGTGGGTTACATTACACACACGGCTAAAACTGTCAATGTAAGTCAAACATTCGTATTAGTTGCACTTCAAATAGTTATTCTTAGTGTGTGCGTGTGTAAAGCTGAGTTCACATGGCGTTGCGTGTTATATAAATTTGATTAACTCTATATCGACTTATCTCTAAAGTACTTTTTAATACAAATAAGATTCTTTATTGGAAAAAAAATTTTAGGAAACTAGTCGACTATCTAAACAGTATTTTGTATCTTACCTAAAGTTCTACTATATACTTCAAAACTCAAATAAATATCATTAAAAACTCTATCCGTTCGAGATAGCTTCAGAGGAATTATTTATGCAGTAGTTAATTGGTTAAATTCCTTTATAATGCGAGCCAAATATACCTACATCATCATCAGCTCATTAAACGTCCCCATCGAGTGGCACGAGCCTACCCGTATAGGGTGATTAGGCCTTAGTCGTCCACGCGGGCCCAGTGCGGATTGGACGACTTCACACACCACCTGCGAATCTCTTCGCAGGCGTGCATGAAGGTTTCCTCACGATGTTTTCCTTCACCGTAAGAGCGTCGGATAACGTACATATATTTATGAAAATTCGAAAACACATTGGTACGTGTCGGGATTTGAACCTCAGCCCTCCCGATAGGAAGACGACAGTCCTCACCATTGAGCCACCGACGCTCAATGGTGAGGACCATACATACCTACGTGGATTGTATATTTTACTTCACGCATATTGTGATTGTAATTAGTTAATATCTAGGTGTCTCATCAAAACATATGAATTTGCTAAAATCTTTAAATTGTAAAGTAGTAAGCACATAATAACAATAACATACACTCATTTTTAAAGTTCGCGCATTGTACCTGCAAAAGAGAAAAATCACTGGTGTTCTATTACCTATTTGCAAATTAATACTATCTGCCTTAAACAGATTCAGTTTAAATCGTTCATTCGGCCTTCATCTAAATATTTATCCTTGTCTCCATGTCCGAAGATTCACTCATCTTATAAGATAATAGGTACAATTACTGTAACTTCATTTAACGCATATTAAGTATATGTAAAAGGTTTCAAATGTGTTCATGAACAACGCAATTCAGTATGTGTTGAAATAAACTAACGCTTAAAGCTTAATTGACATTTTTTTAAATTGTTTTCACAGTATGTGAACAGACCTTATAAGCATACCTAATGCGTGCGGTTTACACGCGCACGCATTATTTGCGCGTTTAGGGTTGGGAAAATAAAAATAAAATGAGTATATCGATACTGGTAATTACAAAACATTCACTAATACGACAAACTAAGCCTATTCTGTAATATGGATAGGACAACGGATAAACATAGTTATATATTTTTTTGTAAATATATACGTTTACATATATATTAGGCGTCGGCGGCTCAGTGGTGTGGACTGTCGCCTTCCTACCGGGAGGGCTGAGGTTCAAATCCCGACACGTACCAATGTATTTTCGAATTTTCGAAAATATATGTACGTTATCCGACGCTCTTACGGTGAAGGAAAACATCGTGAGGAAACCTTCATGCACGCCTGCGAAGAGATTCGAAGGTTGTGTGTGAAGTCGTCCAATCCGCACTGGGCCCGCGTGGACGACTAAGGCCTAATCACCCTATACGGGTAGGCTCGTGCCCCTCGGTGGGGACGTTTAATGAGCTGATGATGATGATATATTAGACACAGAAACACCCACACCAATACAAACGGACATGGTTATGTACAGATGATTGTACCGCCCAGGGATCAAAACCGGAACCACTTTTTAACTAAAATAACAAAGGTTTTTATGTTTGATAGTATCAACTTTTTATTAATGTTACAGACTGAGCTCCAAATAACTCGAAATTGGTAAAGATAAATTGAGGTCTTAAATCTTAATTGGTCATAATTTTTTGAGGGCTTTTCTAAAATACTTTAATATTTAAGAGGAACCCAAAACAATTAATGCCTTATTGATTATAATAATGAATCGATCGTTTGATCTTTAGATCGATATTTTACACAAGCCTTGAAGTGTGTCACGCGTGTATGCGCGTGTCATACCTGTGTGCGTGTATCGTGCGTGTGTGCGTGTCTAATTGCCGCGTCCGGCGGAAGTGCCCGGTTCCGAGCCGGTGTCAGGTGACGGCACCTGTGCGGGCGCAGGGGGACCCTTTGACCAACGCTTTCCGATTGCGCGCTTAACAGCTCCGCCAATTATATAACAACAGAATATGAATGGGATAAAAACATTTTTTTTCTTGTCATTATCTAATAACTACCCGACCCTGCCAAACTTTGTTCTGCCATAGAAGCAATTGAAAAAATAGAATGGAAAGATTGATCCGTGGTTCATATGAGTCTGGAGTGGAGATCATTTCGAATACCCTAGGATATCCTCCAACCCGAAATATTAGATTGCAAATTATCATTTCCGTGGGCTGAATGACGTTAGCAATACTCGTAACTATCAGAACAGCAGTGGATAGCGAGAAATATCTGTTAAATTCAAAGATTTATGTCGAAGAATAAAACACTGTCGATATTTAAAATCGTTGTATCGATTTAATAACGATTATTTTAAAGTAATTAAATAGGAACGGCTGTACTAGTTCGTCATAGCCGTTTTTTCTACGCTCGTAGTTTTGTAGCAGGCGTAGCGAGTTTTGTGACACTTAAGATTTTAACATTGTTTACATGTTACGCATTAATAAATCTTACACGCAACTTTAAATCACATAATATAAAAGCCACATACCCCATAGTCTACAACATCAAACAATCTTTAATATAAAATATTTATCATTTAGTTTTACTCGAAAGTAAAACTTGGTAGCCATCTAAAAGGTAACAACTATGTCTTGTCACCTACATACAATATACAACTTTTCGTTGATTATTTTTTCACTAATTTCAAATTTTTTTTCCCCTTTCCTTTAATTATTTAAAGTATCTATAACTGAGGAGCGGTTTATTTCAATGAAACAAATCTCATATGCTACAGTTCAATCCCGAAAGCCTAGTACAGAAGTTGAGATATTATCAAATCAAATCATTTATTTCGAATTATATATTAAAATAATAAAAAACTTTGAAATAAAATAAATAAGATAAAATAGGTATAAACATAATTATAACGCCTTGTTACATTTAAAGTCGAAATTAAATACATTATTAACAGCTAGCCCCCACAATACCTAGGCAATAATATAAACGATGTGAGTAATTAAAAAATCAGTATTAACCCGTAGTCAAACCAAACGTAATGACGACCCATAAGGTGTAACGGTGGAGACGGTGACTACAATACATCCAGGGTTCCGGGTTCGATCAGCGGGTTGTGCAAACATTTGTGTGCAGGAATATGTCTGTTTGTATTGGTTTTTTTAGTAGTATTTGGTTAGTACTCTTTATTTTTTAAGCTTATGACGTGACAATCAGAATGTAATGAACAGCCTTTTTAACCGACTTCATTAGAGTTTGTTTTAGTATCGTGACATACTTAAAAACACGTGCCATTAAATTCATATTACTTCTATGTGTTAAAAATAAGTGTCAAATTTATCACCATTTTTAACTAAATATATTCTATTAGATATACAAATCGGCATCTTTATATCGGAACTAATAAAATATATGATCTTTCGTGTCTTTTTAAAAGAAATTAACACAAAGTCATTATAAATTTAAAACGTTATACAAACATGTACACTTAATATCATTAATTGCAAAACTAAGACATAATTCAAGGAACACGTTGCTACATCGTGGACAAGGTAATACGACAGGATATGAATTGGTCACGTTGCGTAGTAATTATTTTTTCATTATTTCCGATTATGTGAAGGAATTTAGCTTTGCGAATGAAGCCATAATTTACGTTGCATAGAATAACAATACGTTAGCAATTGTAATCATGTGGAAACAAACGTTCCAGAACGATCTATCGCTTTATATCGACCTTACCATTTACGTTATAAATTACCGGCTTAATAAGAATAAGAACTTAAGTAGATAAAAAGAGTCTGTTTCCAACTGACAGTGTTTATTTATTCTAATTGTATATGCTCATGTCATGGCAAGGCATATAACATAAGCTACTAGTTTAATAAAATTTTCACTTTTATATTTACTTACCAACCCTATTTGATTTCTGAAATATGTACATTATAAAATATTTTAAAATACATTATCATATTGAGCATTATTTAGATACATCAAGATAAGTTGGATTGTACGTTTTCTTATATAGAATCCAACATATTACGAGTTGTTTTACATACATTTAAAACGTTCACTCCCGTTTGCTATTAAATAATAAACCACTCATCTGCTTTGGCCCTGCGAGGTGGGTTATGGGTTGAGAGACAGACACAATAGCATAGCTATTGGGTAATGCTATGTGTGTGGGAAGGCCTGTGCCTTGATGATGATGATTGATGATGTAAATATTCCTTATGTGCAAATGCACGAATAAATATTAATATTATTTGTAAATACAAATCCGGATGTTTAACAAATTTAAAATAAATAATTTAAGTACTTTAAAAAAGCAGCAGTAAAATTATCATCAGAACCAATAATCTCAATAGATTTTATTTTGAGACAGAATCCGTAATCAATAATCCGACTTGATATAAGTATTACCTACATACTAAAGCACGACTCATGTAATAATATTACAATACATTTTAATCGAGTTGAAATTTCGCCTGTCCAACTCATATTTCAAACCATGCATGACTTTCAATTTGCAGGAAAAAAACGTTGCGGGCTCACTGCCGAGAAATGTCGTGGGCTAATGTGTCGACTCGGCGCCGGGAATGCTCGCCATTTTGTTATGTTTTTTTATATTCTCCCCCATAATTACGTAATTAGTGTCGATAAATTGGAAGTGCATTTACGTTGTGGTCCCTTTTGTTCGCGCTCGCGGCGCACCCGCGCCTTCTTTTGTTTAATATCGGCGTCAGCTGTTCTATGGGTGGTTAGCATTTGCAACTTTCACGCTTGACAATAAATATCCCTGCTTTTTTTCGGTGTTCCATTTTGTTCTACTAATGGATATCTAAGTATCGTGAACTCCTTGTTAGTGTTTATGGTCCTTGTAACATGGTATTGTAGGTTGTCTGCTGTCGATTGTCCTTTTTTATTTGACTTAAATAAATGTGTTTCCTGACCCCTTTAAAATTTTCGAGTATAGTGCAAAACTTTATTAGGTTCATTACGTTAATATTTAAAAGCATCACAAGGTTGTGAGAGAGACTGCTATCCTTTCTGTGAATAAAAAGGTAACAAGAGCTTAACCTGCTTGGTTGTAATCTTCCTGTGCACTGCTAGCTGAACAAGGCCTCTTTTAATGACAGCCGCACTAGTCGAAGAGTCTTGTTCGTTATTTGGCTGGATGTACCTAGAGATGGCGACCGCTATACAAATCGCACAAGTGGTTGCGAATGTGGGGATAGTTTATGTGTTTTTATACTTCCCCACGCTTTCGATACAGAAAAGGCGTGTCCGAATCAACATCGCACGGACAGCGTCGACGGACTGGATGGTCGGATCCGCTCAGCGCTTGCCCGCATTCTGTCACTAGACTTAGTGCACGGACTCAAGGGAGTTTAGTCGGTAAGAGTCTGACATATTTGCTCGTTCCCCAGAAGGGGCACTATAAAGGAAGGATTCTAATCTTTTAAGAAAAGGATGTGCCCTGAACAGGAAGGATTCAATAGTTTTAGGTATACACAATACATCATTTACACGAGTAAATGATGTTATGTGTATACCTAAGACAGTTGCAAAACTTAAAACAGTGTTAACAGTAAGTAACCTACTAAGGTTACCTACTGATAACACTTTAACCGCCGCTGATTTTCAACCAAGCATAAATGTGAAACGTTAATTATAAATACTTGATTAAAAAATTGGCCTAGTGCGAGTCGGACTCGCCCGTGGAGGGTTCCACAGCATCAAGTAACATAAAATAAAATATTTTTATTTTCTTGGACACCTACTAGACAGAACGAAAGAAAGATAAATTGTTTATTGAACTAACACAAATACTACACTTATCATTACACACCTACATCAAACAATACAATACAGGAAACTACTACAGCATTATTAAGACAAAATATTATATACATAAATCTATAAATGTTCCCTTTTTTCCAACTGGCTACGGAACCCTAAAAACAGAAGATTGGGATATGTGTCTCGATAAATAGTTATTTTATGTAAGGATATTTAACATACAATCAAGAAAATCTAAGCTGTGCATAGATAAAACGAAGCATCAAACTTATGTAGTTAGTCTTCATCAGCTCATTAAACGTCCCCACCGAGGGGTACGAGCCTACCCGTACGCGGGTGTATAGGCCTTTGTCGTCCACGCGGGGTCAGTGCGGGTTGGACGACTTCACACACAACCTTTGAAGGCGTGCGCAGGTTTCCTCGCAATGTTTTCCTTCACCGTTAGAGCGTCGAATAACGTACATATAATTTCGAAAATTCGAAAACACGTTATTAAGTGGCGGCATTTGAACCTCAGCCCTCCCGGTAGGCGGGCAACCGTCCATTGAGCCACCGACGCTCTTAATGTAGGTAGTATGGACAAGATTTAGAATTAGACTGTCTATCCCAAAGTTATGCTAAGGTACAAAATCGAATCGTTTACTTAGCAGTTTAGAATAAGGATTAATTTGCTATAGCCATAATCATTAATAATACGATAGAAAAGGTAAAAGTAATGATTTTATGACGACTACCGTGTCCCTAACGGCTTTGTAATGTATGAGATCAATGTGGTGAGGATCTCTATCTCTAATATCGAAACTTCGTCTGCATTATACGATGCGGTTGAGCTAGAATTAATGTAAGGAATAAGGTGTAAGCATCACAGGAAACCAGTGTTGATACCTCCAAGGTGGTTTATTTTATTCTAGCAATAATGTCATACTCGTACAATATTTTCCGTCATGTACGATTTACTACAGGCGAGTAATGAGTTTTCGGTTTAAAATATGACTTCAGTGGCCAATGAAATCGAAAGTGTTTCAGTTATTGAAACTACTGTTTTTAATAAGAGTGCTTCACTAGCTACCATTTTTTTAGATACATATTGTATTCAAATGTTATAGAGGTGGCATATTTTTATGTTTCACTATAGACTCAATTTTAAATTGCAATAAATGCACCTTGAACTTACTTAGCTATTCTACCTAGTGTTGTCTTCTAATGTTTGAAACGTGACAAACAAAGATGGTAAGTAATTCAAGCAACAGAATCAAAAATAAACAATGGATAATAATATCTCACCTCTATCGGGCTACAAGTAAAAGTTATTGTGTTATTTATAATCAGAGGCAAACGTTGTAGATACGCCGTAAATTGATAAAAGAGAAAAACTGTCCGGATTTAACATAATTCACACGTGTTATCTCGCTCCGTGCTGAGTGCACGATTCTCGAAGGTGTGGTGCCCATACATCTACATACTGGTACCTAACTCTACCGAAAGGTATGTATACCACAGCGAACCCAGATTGTGTTCTGCGGTAAAGCGATAATTCAGCTCAATCTATGTCGTGAGCGCCTGCGCTTTGTTTTATACGCTGGCTTCTGTGCGCCTTTATTTAGAAAATTGATGAGAAATGGTTTCCATTACGATCTACCGCCTTATAAAAGATATTACGACCCCGTATACACTGCGTTTGTTCCGAGCGAGGGGAAATGAACGCAAATTTGTTTTCATGATTGCGAGCTTTGGAGCGAGTATCGACTTGAATTGATATCGATATCATTTTCTTGCGCAATCGTATTTCTCATTAGATATTTATGTGTGACCGTGAGAGCTCCGCCGGTTCCTTATTCACGATCGCCTTTGGTAATAAAGTAACATATCTAATACCTGTAATCGAATAGATAGGAAGATAACGATAAGGGTGATTCTAACAGGCGTGGGTGCACGCTGAGTGAGAGTGAGGTTTGATTTATTGAATATTTTGGTAATAAAGCGAGGTGTAAACAGGGCGTTTTTGTCAGCGGGTCTGTGTGTGCATCCAATTTGCGTGGCCGGTATCTCGGCACGGACAATCAGCCACAAATTGGGGCAGTGATTGCACGGCGTTTATCAATATTGTGGCCGCCGCTTGCGAGGCATTACTGTGCATTGTGCAACGATAGAATTGATCTATTGTATAATTGTGTGCCGTAGCTCGTTGTGCACTTTGATGAAGCTATTTTGTAATGCAAAAATATTGCACAAGTAAAGGTTTTTTTATAAGCAGTAATATTAGATAGCCATGTGCATTATTTCTGTGTCTATTGACTGTCAGGGGTACTTAGGCGAGTCACTTTCATAGGTGAGCGAATTGGTCTCGTTCACTTTATACACAATACTCGACTTCTTACTATTGAGATATATGATAGAGATTGGAACAAAAATGTTTATTCAGTATGTATGTATGTTTACTCAATGTGGTTGGAACAGAATAGTAAAATTATAACGATGTCGTGATTCAATTTGCCGTTATGTTCAAATTTAACAGATTTATATTATTTTTTTTGCAAATACTAATCACTACTAACAATTATACTTTCAATAATAATTTCGCAGATCAACTCAATACAACTAACGGTTTCGTATGAAAAATTATACTTCTGTTGTCGCTTTGTTATTGATAATTAAAGCAATCATGTTGCACGCCACGAATCATTAATAAAGCGGCCCAAAAGCCACTCACTGGTAACCGTGAACTGTTATAAGTAATCAATAATTAGAAGAATTATATTATCCACAGGCGGAACTAATTCGGTTCCTAGTTTCGTGTGTGGATGTCGGCACAGCAGGCGAACCCACAATGGCGGGGTCATCCCAACAATGCCGTGACGTTTACCGACGTGTCGAAATACACTATTGAAACTCGATACCGAAAAAAATATCGATTTCCGTAAATAAGTGAGTGTGGCGCATTTATAATAATGATGAATGGAGCCATCGGGTGTGCGTCGATATTGCGTGACCAATCGCGCGACCGATCGAAAGAGCTACGATATTCATTGGGTGCTAATTGAAAAGGTATTATCAACCCTCTATAAATCTAATATAAACTGGGCCGCATTATGTCGTTATGTCCTCATAAGAATAGTTTGCTGCTGTAAATCATACAGATTAGTTTCCCCCTATAAATCATTATAAGGCCGTCAATAGATGACTACCTTCGTATTTAAATATGCAAGCTTATTGCGCCACCGTTATAGCGACGGGCATGTTTAATTGAATCAGGAATTCATAATTAATGCATCATGTACGCGTTGTGCTTACCATTTATACATATATTTACTATTTTGTATTCTACCTCAATATAACGGCATACCAAAGAGAGTGTAAGGATAGATATTATAAACCGTTTAAAAAGTGACTACCTAGTCTGGGGGCACGGCAGTGCCCCCGCCAAGTCGAGCGCGAAGCAAACACTGCCGTACCATCCTTTACAGGATCCATTTCGCCGCATTTTCAGGCCCCGATTTGAGAACCTTTGGATAATACCAGAGCGCTGAAATTTTCGTCATCTAGTAAGATATAAAAACTTACTTTAAACCCAAAATTTCAAGTCTGTAGGTCATTAGTTCCGACGTTAAGCGAAAGCAAAGTTTCGCATTTTCGACAGACACTCACTCACTCACTCACTCATGATCAGTCAGTCAGTCACACAACATGAACCATAATAATTAATTATTTGCAGTAAAGAACCTTAGACTTGGCACGTCTTTGTCTTGATTTCATTAATTTTTAGAGATAATCAAGCAGCTCCATCGAGACTTGGCTAGATTTTTTACAGAATGTATTTGGTGGGATTACACTTTAAAATATCAAAAACTTTTACGTAGGCACTTTAGTTCAAATGCATCCTTAGGAAAATATTTTTTAAGAGTTTTTATATACTGTATTAAAGAAATATCGCGAGTGCTTGAAACTCGATACCGAAAAAAGGCTAGGTAGGCTATTGCGTTCGGTTGACGATCGCACTAGTGAAGCAACTTTCGGAATGTGTGATCGTCGGATAGGTGAACGAAATATATTATCTCCATCCTATCCTTAAGCCAAAAGAGAGTATAGGAAAAAAACGCATATTTTAAATTTCGATATAACGTTTCTAAATTTCTGGATACACAATCTTAATTTTATTGTCACATTAAAATTAAAACCAATTTAAATACACATGCATTTTTTTATAATATGCACTGATATTGAGTTTTTACTAAAGATAGTAGATAGTGATTTTCTTATACGCCCCTTTGGCTTGATGCCCGCGCTATGTACTTTAGAAGGCACGTTATGCCGTTGATCCGGTTATTATTTTAGAATAGTAGTCGTTGACACATACCAAACAAACACACGTTGCTCGTACAGTAGGATGCACCACATGCCAGAGAAATTTACTTAAGTTGCGGAAGATTCGGAAAAACCGCTTCAATCTCCCTTAGATTTTAAATATACGGTTGTGACCATGACTATCTATTGCTAAAATTAAGGCATAATCCACGATGGTATAGGTTTTGCAATAATCTTCACACTTGGCAGGCGATTGGAGAGCAGGTTCTATAAAAGTTAGATTACCCGGGACCCTTGGTAGTAGCAGTCGTTTCAACTATTACACCAAATGGCTTGTCATAAAAAGATAGTCATAAGAAGAATTATGCAACATAAAGGGTTTTAACTTCCATAAAGAGGCAAAAATGAATAAATAAATTAAATTAAGGATCACAAAATCCTGAGACGTTTCGGGTGGTATAGTGTGGTGAACATAGTGCGACATAAGCGACGCATGAAATAGTTCTCCTACAATTTATAAGTTACATTACGTTATTACGTAAGCCAAACTTCCTGCAACTATTTACCCGTACGTACACGATTAGTGACTTTTTTGTCACACAAATCGTATTAATACAAATAATGGTAAATTACCGTAATCTAACGTTGGGTACAATCAAAATGTCGTGTTACAAAACCAGCAAAAATTAGGTGAAAGTGTACGCTAATTTCATGTACATGACAAATGGCACAAATGACGAGTGCCTAATATAGCTCGAATAATGTGTCTGAATAAAACCACCTTCGCCGTTGTATTTCGTTGCCGCGAACCATTACATACTTTTGTGTTCATGTGATATATCACTGAATTACAACTCGAGATACCAAATTGAAATAATATGACACTTAATTTGTACTTGATCGTAACATCTACGTCATGTAGATGTTACAAGATGTGCATAATTAATTGCAGTAAGGAACCTTAGACTTGGCACGTCTTTGTCTTGATTTCATACTTTTAGAGATAATCAAGCAGTTCCATCGAGACTTGGCTAGATTTTTACAGAATGTTTTTGGTGGGATTTTACTTCTTTTTGTAGAAACTTGAAAGGAATATTAGACGACCCATTGGATGTAATGGTTGAACGTCGGCTACTACACCAAGGGTTCCGGGTTCGATCCTGGGCAGTACCTACAAATATTTGTGTGCACCACCATGTCTGTTTGTATTGGTCTAGCGCGCTCGACTTGGCGGGGCACTACCGTGCCCCCCGATTTTGACATCGGATGAAGCGGCCCACCATGTTAAATTATATTGTTAAAGGCGGTATGTCAGTCTCTTATAGTTTGGCTGGGCTTTTGTTATTCTAGCGGGTCACCAGGTACTCCAGATTTTCGATTATCCAAGTTATTATAAGTTTCCCTTATGTAACCATTAAACCCTGACTGTACCAAATTTCTGCTCTGGAGTTATGGAAGTACTAGTTCTATTTTGATGATTTTGTTATCAAGCAGGGTCACCAGTACTCCAGATCTTCGATTTTCGAAGTTTTCATAGTTTTCCCTTTATGTAGCCATTAAACCCTAACTCTGTACCGAAATTGCAGCTTTCTGAGTTAATGGGAATACTAGTTCTATTTTGATGAGTGAGTGATGAGTGTCTGTCGAAAATGCGAAACTTTGCTTTCGCTTAACGTCGGAACTAAATGACCTACAGACTTGAAATTTTGGATTAAAGTAAGTTATTATATCTACTAGATGACGAAAAGCTCAGCTCAGCTTCAGCGCTCTGTATTATCCAAAGTTCTAAATCGGGCCTGAAAATGCGGCGAAATGGATCCTGTAAAGGATGGTACGGCAGTGTTGCTTCGCGCTCGACTTGCGGGGCACTGCCGTGCCCCCAGATGAAATATGAAATTTTACATAAAATATGCTTCATTCTATTACTAAGCACTTAAAAATATAAATATTTCTCAGCTCTCTTATTTGAAGATATACATATGCGATCCTCCGCTTTTCTTATTCAGCCTTCATTAACCATTCGTAAGTCGTGCAAGGAATCAGAGCGTCTTACACACCGTAGTTCCTACTATTGAACTCGTATGCTCCAACAAACATCGAACCTGCATTATAAGTCACCTTGCAACATACTCGTAAATGCACTTGACTTATGGTTTTGTTTTGTTCAATTCAAAAATATTCATAAGTGAGATGTATTTATTACTGTTCCGATTACAAATATAATATTAGCAACGTATGTCCATAATCAAATGCACGTTTTGCCTTTTTTGCTATAATATACACAACTATTTATTACACGGAGTACCTACCTATCCATTGAAAGCGAAGTACGTAACCGGTTATTAAGTCGGAACGCATGTGTTCTTAATGCGTTATTTTCATGTAAGTAATGTTAAAACATGTCTTTGTGCTGCACTAAGGGCTGACTTGATATGCCTAAAAAGGGTACCAAATGTAAAGGTTAGCTTTTTACTTTTCATGACCTAAGATCAAATTAAGATTTATTTGGCGCAGAATTTATTTATATTGCTGGTAAGATTAGGTTGAAACTTTTTTATTAAACCGAATTATACGAAACATTATGCACCCGCCTTGGCCTCTATGGTATGGGTTCTAATCACAGATTTCCCAATACAGGAGATGGGGCAAGCTGCGTTAAAAAGTGCGACAAATGTATGCTCAACGAGCATACACTGGCTATAGTTTACGCTCCGTAGACGAATGAAGACGCACGAATTTAGAAGAAATTACCGTTTTTTTTCCAAATGCCATTCTGTGCAATTGCAACATGCCATCATCGCAGTGAATCAGTAAAATTTACCAAGAAATATAATATCTTTTCACAGGTAAGAATTGAAAAGTAATTGCGACACTGGGACTGCCTATAAACTTGGCGGCTTGTCCAGTCTAATTGTTATTCGGATGTCTGTGGTTCTAATCCTTTATATCAACTACTCATTGTATTTGCCATCGACATTGTTGTTTTTAGTTATGTTTAACCATGCATGTTGTTATTGTTTCTGAATAAATTTTACTCACTTAATATTATTCGTTATCATGGACAAGGATTTGCTATCCGCTTTGAAATCACTTGCTGATGCAGAAGACTGATGTAGGACCTAAATAAAACGCAACAACCGGCTGGGCATCTATTCTCGCTTGGGCCGACCTTTTTAAAGAGGACGGTCCAACGCACGGTTGCATAGGTAGTACAAGTTCTTTGCTTAAATTAAGGCATGTCGCTGTGTGTATGTCTCATCATATCAGCCACATGATGTCCACTGCTGAACATAGGCATTCCCCAATAACTTCCACTCCAAACTGTCGGAAGCTATCTGCATACAACAGCCACCCGCAACCTACCTCAGGTCATCTGTCCATCTTGTGGGTGGCCGTCCCACGCTGCGCTTGCCGGTACGCGGTCTCCATTCGAGAACCTTTCGGCCCCATTTCGTGTATGTCTATGGATGTTAATTTATTTGTTTTAAAAGATTAAGGGTGAAGGTTTGGTAGCAACCCTGGCGTATCGCAGTGCAGTAGCGCTGCGGACTATTACCATTATCCAGTGTTACGCTGCCATAGTACATCATCACCAAGTACCACTGACTGCGACCTCTCAAACTTTTAGAACGATTTGACGTAATGGTTGAACAGCTGTAACATTAAGGATGCTGGATTTGACCTGCGTTCAATACAAAGAATAAAATGTTCTTTTGGACTTACCACATGAAAATTCTAAAGTTAAAAATGTCCAATCTAATATGTTTCATTTTTTTTATGAAATGGATACAATGTGCAAAATAATACAATATTAGAGACTTGTTCAAGAACATAGTTTTATTTATAGCTACAACTTACAAACATGCAAAGGAACACTTAACCCTCGATGATCTATCCGGTACAATTCAAATTTTATGTAATTACACAATAAGTAACTTGAACAATACACTCATTAAATCAGCCACTACAAAACAACTCAAGTTACATTACATAAACTTAATATATACCCACTTGACATCAACATAACACTTTTGTTCGTTCAAATCGGCAATCAAGGCACCGAAGCAATTATTCGTGAGCTCACCTCGTCCCGGGTCGGCCGAGGACGAATTAAAAGGATAAGAAGAGCGCAAGGTAGCAGGCAATTAGTCGCGTCTGATGATGGATGACGCCGCGGTGGCTCGAATGCCTCCGACTGACACGGCCAACACTATACGTATAATGAGTGAGACTGTGATAACGCGGTATGAAGCTGTAGTTAGATACGGGCTGATTGCACCCCGCTTTGTGTCTTCTGATTACAATTTTAACAGCGATAATGTTCCACGTTTTTCCTTTTGGACGCGCTGGTTCAACTTTAATGTGAGATTACGAAGTAAATGGAGGCCTAATGATGAATGTCGTGGTACTTGTCAATACACTTTATTTATTATACCGGCGCGATTTCATTGACGCACCTAAATGTGCGTCAAAAATATGTAGTGATGTAGCTGGGTTTTGTACCTTTAGTGAGTGTATGTAATTTAATTAAAATAAAGTCAAATTAGACTTAATGAAATTATTATAAGGATGTAACCCGCATCTGGACTTTTAAATTATTTCAATTATAAATTATTTATTACCTTTAATTATTTCAAGGCAGCCCTAAATGGTTTTATGCTGAATAATTGCTCAAAAATTGAGATAAATTGGATATATAAAAAAGAAGCTCTACATTGTACTCACATAAATCTGTACTATAAAAATGGCACTTAACCTGTACCTATTTATACATAGATTTGACTAGCCACAAACGCGTCACCAATCGCAACAAATGGCCACACAAATGACATCATGAATACCGAGGACGTTACATGAAGCGGTAGCAGGGTTGAGAGGAACATAAGTCAAATCTGTCACGGCATTAGCGTAAGACAGAGCGGGCATTAGGGCCAACGCAGGGCCGCAGGTGTCGCTTTCGACACGGTTACGATTTACGGACGACACTAAGTCGAACACGTAATCATCGATTATTTAATGTTTTAGAAAACTGTGAAGCTTTAAATAACCTTTTGATAAAGTAGTATATTAATCTGATTGCATGTACAAATACGAAGTATATAACGTGTGTACGAAATGTTAAAGGTCCCATCTAATAACTTTAATGGGCCAAGCCAATAAGAACAATAATCAACCTCAGCTGCATGTGTACATACCGACTAGGATCTAGTAAAAACTCAATGCAGAAAGTCCGGGCGAGTCTTAAGTTCTAGAGGTAAAGCTCAGTTGTAATGAATGAACTAATTGACATGATAGAAGGTAAGAACTAGCAACAGGAGGCCATAACAAATGCACAAAGCTTCACAATCTTAAGGTCTTAGTTCATATTTTTTAAGATGTCAGTAGTAATTAATTAATTATCAAGTGGGCAGTCTGTTTATTTGCCAAATTATTTTCATCGATATTTGATGCGTTAACTATATACCTACCATTCAACAATCCTTTGCCTTGACAGACAAAATGAGGAACATGTAATTTTGGTTGCAATATAGGCCCAAATAATAAAGTATCATTCAACCGCCGGTGACGGATATATCAACACAACCAGTAGATTTTATTTTGAGCCTGGAATCCTGGCGGTTAAAAGGTTCATAACACCTATAGGTAATAATGAACCTGCAATCGGAGAGCGCAACAGAATAAGATAATAGTTCAACAATATACAAACACGTCAAAAATTAAATAACTGTTATAGTAACACATCAAGCTAATTTATTGTCGGATCGGGGTCTTCCCTGACTTAAAGCAAGTGTTTTGTAAAATAACTTTTTTATTTAGATTTTTTCTAATATTTCTTAAAACTTACTCACAAACATCAACAGTGCTATATGAATCCACGACTTCAAATATATGCTCAATCTATGCAAGACACGGAGCCAAATAAAATGGCATTCCAACATCCAAATGCATAAATGAAATCTCCGAGATGAACAACAGACGAAACACTTAATAGAATCAGAGAAACGTGCATCAAATCGTGGAGAGAACTGCAACCGGTCACGACCTACCAATACCAGACTAAAATCTAAAAGCGCATGCTGTGTGTTCGTTTGAACTCGACAGCTTTAAATCAATCTGGAAAACAATTGACAAGTTGTCTGGTTATGTTCATATTTTTTCATCAAAATCTACAAAAGATAGGACATCAAGAACTTTTGATGGCTCATAAAAAAACAAACAACTGTCTATATATAGATCTTATTTTTGATACTTATAAAAACTAATTTGGTGTATGAAATCTCATAATTTGCAGCTTATTACTAACGTAACAGGCAGTGTGAAAGTAGACTTACGCATGTTATAGGGATAGATAATTGTATATTGTTACCTATGGTAAATAGAATAAATAATTACATAAAATGCATTTAAGTCCTATTGTAACAGGTTCGCATGTTTTCAAACCATGTCGTATTATGAACAGTATCATTTCAAATTATGAATATCAGACTGCTTAATAAACTTTATAGATGAAAACTGATGAACGAACTCTACATAAAAGTCTCAACCTTATTTATGTCGGTTACTTATGATTTTTGAATAGATTTATTAACACATTGCAACTTGATGAATCAGATGGGCAATATGCCGAGACATTAGTGAATAACCTGACTTAATACCTATCTCCATGGCACAAGTAAGCAACTTCCCTGGAATCCTGCCGGATCATCGGTGTTCTAAAAGCCACGGTAACAACTTATTGCGTTGTTGCTGCCTTGCTAAGTAAAAAATGAAAGAAATGATTGCCTATTTAAGACATACTCAAAACGCATGACATCAATTCACAACACCGCAAATAAAGTACTTCCTAAATGCTCAATCGCATCAGCAAAAACAAATAACTATACACTTAAAATACCATCCTAATTTGGTCGTGTTCTTTTGCCTTCAGTGGTACAATAAGAAATAAAAATCGCTTCTGCGCCTCATATTATCCTATGGTGAGGACAGAGCGCTCCATCAAAAGGGGTAGCTCGATTAAGTGTCGGTTGAGTTTTATTTGCGGCGGGAGACGTGTGAGCGGCTCGCATTAATCATTAACGCGGCCTGCCTAATGACACCGCCGAAATGGGAACCGAGTGCTGCGATTACTATGTCGATATCGATAATATGATAAATGTGAGTTATGGTATCAAAAATATTAATAAAAATATTTCCTTTCCCCAAGCAACCGCCAGGATTTCAATTACAATATAAAAACAATTTTATTTGTTGGATATAGCTGTCTAAAGAATTATTGAACCAGTTAAATTTTGAAATGAATGTAATAATTAAAAGAGACTGCAAAATTTGTGTTCTAAAATATGGGCATTATAAATGTAATATCTTGCATTTATACTAAAAAATAAATCAAACATACCAGACAGATTAACATACCATTGCTGAACTAGGTGCCCTGAAAAATTGGAAACGGATTTCGAAACATAATATTTCTACAGTGCGCTTTGGCGTGTCACCAGAACCACAGTTTTTGTTGTTCAGCAGGATACACTACGCCCTGGACTACGCAAAACGCACTTGTCCTTGTCCCTTAAATAATTAAGATAATGGCTTATCCATCAGTAGAATATAGTTGTGGATGTATCTAGAATCTTAATAAAATGACGCACCGTTATTACAATTACCTTTGTCGATATTATCCTGATTCAGTTAACAACACTACGAACGATATTAGATGTCGCTATTAACTCCGCAAAACGTAATTAATCGAATAAGTTTATGATTGATATAACCAGTTTGTGGGGCGCTTAATTCACTTTCCCAATTTCCCTTTTATAAAGTTATCCTTTAAGGAAATTGATTGGATCTATCGTATTCTAACTGATTTTGTAATGATTGAATACAATTAGTCATAATACCATTCTGCAGTGATCGGGGAACCGTGAGTAACGAATGAAAATTAACACAAAGGGATTTAATAATGAGATTCGGGGCACTTTCTTGTATTTTGTCAAAATCCCACGTTTCCATTACTTTTACGATGTTAGTTCACAGAAGAGCGGTTAGCGCTGCTATAAATACAAACGACGTTATTAATAAGATTACGTTAAAAACTCGTATATCTACCGTCTTTAATAGATAGGATTTGATATAAATTATGTAATTTTAGTTTTTGATATCAATAATATACTGGATTTCGCACATTTTTTGACTGAATACGTTGGAATTGTATTGAAATGAACATCAAATTGTTAATATAATATGGAAGAACGGAACCTCCTAGCACAGGCTTATCTTGTTTAAATAGAGGTTCCAAATCACTAGATAAAGGGCAAATATTGTAAAAAAATAAATTATTAAATTTTATTCATTTCATTAACATATTCTAGCAAACCAATGATGTATTATTATTATTAAAAACTATTTCGCGATCGATACCTTATTAACATGTAAATATAAGATGTATATCTGCGTCTAAGCAAAATGTAATTTCGGTTTTACGGATGAAAAATCTACCTACTGTAAAAAAACTGTTAATTGTTTTGCAAGCAGGTAGGTACATCTTCAAATTCCGCCACATTCACTGTATTCTCGAAGTTTCGAAATTATATGTACACACGTTACCCGAATTTCTTATGGTGAAGGAGATTCAAGGGTTGTTCGTAAAGTCGGCCAATCCACACTGGGCTAGCGTGGACGAGTAGGGCCTGTCCACCCTTTAAGGGTAGGCTCGTACTCTTCGGTGGGTTGTGTATAAGCTGATGATATTTTACAAATAAAACCTCCCTAATAATACTATTAACTTATAAAAATCATAAAGAAAAATCATATATATAAGAGCGTCGTGGCTCAGTGGTGTGGACTGTCCCCTTCCTACCGGAGGACTGGTTCAAATCCCGACACGTACCATGTATTTTCGAATTTTCGAAAAATATATGTACGTTATCTGACGCTCTTACGGTGAAGGAAAACATCGTGAGGAAACCTTCATGCACGCCTGCGAAGAGATCTTGTTGTGTGAAGTCGTCCAATCCGCACTGGGCCCACGTGGAAACTAAGGCCTAATCACCCTATACGGGTAGGCTCGTGCCCCTCGGTGGGGACGTTTAATGAGCTGATGATGATGATAAAAATCATATTGTTTCCCGTTCTTTACTCATGTTCTGTTTTTTCCAAGTTTAAACTCGTGACGAAATACCAACTTTGTGTTAACATTTTCTCAAAGTGCAAGTGTCAAGCGTCCGTGTAAGCAGATATGTTTACGTCGATCGAATAGCGACGTCGCGGGCGCGGCGGACGCAATTTGTAATATTTCACGAGCCAGTAGACGCTTATTAACTAGGCGTGCAAAAAATCGACGCCGCAGGGGTACGAAACATTTACCGGTCTGATACACCACCACAAATATCCAAAATAGATCTCACACAAGAACCAAAATATTAGCTACTTCTATAAATTTAACATATATTTAATTGCAAGTACTTCCTCGCGCTTGCGTTTAATTTATGGAACCAAACTATTACTAGGAAATAATAAACATGGTTAAGTCTATATATTCCTCTTAATAACTTACTTGCAAGTGATGCATTCTGCCAACAAGAACACTCCAGTGACCTGCCAACACTGGTACATCAAGTCGAGTTATGGTATGAATCAATGAATAGACTGTGTGGCCAATATCATGAGAAACATTATATTTAATATTATAGACTTTGAAATAAAGGTAAGATTTTAAACGTTTAAATATAGACTGCATAAAATGTTGTGCACTTCTGACTAATGTAAAAAGTCGTATCTAGTCAGGGGCCGGAGTATTACAGGGCGGAAAAATAGCAGGGACGCACTCGCACGCTGATTTATATTAAAGTTCCATCACTTTACTTTAGTACTTAAAGAATACTTTGAGATTTGTTAGTAATTATTAGATCCTGTGTATTCATTTACCGTAAAACCGCAACAGTAAAATCATCTAATTAGAAAAAAAACTCATTGCTACCTTTTATTATCCTCATAATCCTTTAAACCTATATGAATTGTAGTAATTTATGTCCCACAAAATACTCAAACCAACCCCAACCCTTGCAACAACCCAAGAGCCAAACCTCTTAATGAAGAATACCATTGAGAGGAAGTTTGATTAACATTGACTAACATGGGATTGCTTTATCCAACAGTAAATTGTATGTATAAATTTATATTTTATACATACTGTATGAATAAATATACAATTTATACACCTATAGATGTCATTACATTTATCCATGTATTTGTACTGGGTTCCCTGTTCACCCTGCCACGATCCCTGGCTGAGATACCCCCATTTTCCTCGTTCAGACCCGAGAGACGATGCGCTTGCTAAGGAGTGGTCTCTACTACTATCAAAACAGCCATACGCAATTGGGTCACTTCAGCTTGTCAATATATGTGGTCAAAGTGATTGTGTGTGATAACATTCCACACAAACAATATATTTTCTACAGGTACTACGACAACCTTTGAGTGAATGTTCCACAGCTTCCTGCAGCCGGCTCTGAGTGCATAACTTTTACCGAGAGGTTATTAATCGAGTCCCGGGGGAGGAGGGGGCGGCCACACTTAGCTCCCTCCCGCCAGCGAGCAATGGACCGGCTCGCCGAAACGACTACTTCATAACCAACAATACATAAACACTATGAACACATACAATACCAAGTTTGCGACATGGCTGTGCTGAAATAGGAATGCAATTTTAAGTTTTAAAGTATTAAATAAATTCATCAACTGAGCAAAAGTTATGCTACCTTATCGTTTAAGCGTTAACGTGTAATTTTTTTTACAAATCAGATACAATAACTGACAAACTCATTGTAAGTATTATAGAAACAAAAATATTGCGGATTCTGGGATATAAATATATTGCCGTATTCGTGCCGCTACTATGAGAGCCACCTATCAATATTTTTCTATCGTATAATTGTTACCTTGATCTAAAGTAACGGTTCAGGCGTTGAGTCGCCGATTCAAAGGTGTAAAACTTGTTACTAGTAACATAATAAATAATCTATTTGTTTAAGACCATTTCCCGTGTCACTAGTCAAATGCAAGTTGGGGGTTCCGCATAAGATACTTTCATTATTTAGAAGTATGCACCACGAGCAGGTACGATCGTCTTCGGTCTTTAAAGTTCATATGATGGGAACCTTACACCATATTGAAATTTTACGCTGTATACGATTTCATCTAATATGATTGTCCTGGTCTCACTCTTGGCTTGTAGGGCGGGGTCACTACACAAAGCGCTATCCAGTGCGTCAATGAAACGACAGTTTAAACAACAATTAGTAAGTTATCTTTGGTTTATACCTTTGACATTAATGGTTCTTAATTTATCAGCCTATTAATCGGCATAATGATCTTCTCTATTATTTAAATATTTGATGCATTTATAGATTTTAGTTTACAAGCCGCACAACTCTGTCATTTTCGTAAGTCAAAGCACGGATTTTGAAAGATATATTAACTTGTTCAGGTTCTTTTAGGTAATTTATAATTATTCACAACACAGAAATAGAAAAAATATCAATTGTGACATTATAATAAAATACCAATGTTTCTCTCAGTTACAGTTAATTCACTATAAGTATTACATTTGTTTGTGAAGTACAGTAGAAACTACGAATGGTATTGCACCAGCCTCAAGCAACCGCTTCCAAGTACAAATCGCCTTCCTACATTCTTACGTAAACACTCGTTTGTTTTCGTTTTATGTAGGTATGTAGGAAAAGTGAAACGCCCTGCTAATAAATAGGTAGAGACCGTTTAAACTATACGTACAGATATTAGAGTCAGTTCACTGTGAAAGGGTTCCATCTGGTTCATGTCGTGTATTCTATAATGATCCCTTATTCTTTACGATATAAGGTTTAGTTTAGTATTATGGAAACCACCGCGTCGTATCGAAGCAATGCAGGGCGGGCCGCCCAAACGTTTAGCGACGTTTAGCGGCTCGAGGTGGGTCGACACACCCACGGGGCGAGCCCTGAGGCAATGCTCTTATGTTTTACATGATTTCATAACTTCTTTAAGGAGGGGTTGCAGAGGAAATAGAAAAGGGACTCTGTAGTCTTTTAGATTTTGCACGGTGTATAATTGTTGTGCAAAATCCCTATTGTGTAGAGCAATGAAACCTTGCCAATTCATAAATGTAGATAATTTCTAACATTTTGTTTGTTAACAATACCAGAAAGTAATTATGTTGCCACCTAAGACTGCCAGCCTTTCGTTCCGTCGAAAAATAGATACTTACTTTCTAAGGTTTGAACGGATGTTTCCCTGTAAGCAGTAACCAGATTAAGTGTTCAGCCTATTTTCAGGATAAAATAACAAATAGAAATCATCAGATGTGTAAGCCAGGCTTGTGTCTATTCCCCATTTACTAAAAATGTACGAAAACTTTAACATAAACGATGACGTTTCTACTCTACGCCAGCCATAGACAAAATAACGGCAAAGGATGCCAAATATCAAAACTCGGCGAGGCGATGCCGGGGACGTAGTGAGTAACGAACTCGCGTTTGATATGTTAATTCGCCTAATTCCTACCTTTTCACTGCTTTTAGAAGTCGGCATGTAGGCCGTGTCGAGATACTCGATTGAATGCTAATCGATTACACTGGTACTCCGATGCAATATCCGGTACTCATGGTGTTTGTATAACGAAACTCTGATAGGTAGATGTAGATCCTCTTTTGAAATTCTACTGTCGAAACAGGTCAATACTGATTTATTTAAAAAATTCTAGTTACGCTTACTCAAATTTGATGATGTTATATATTAACAAGTTGCTATGAGATTAGGCTTTTTAAGGAAATTCGACATCACAGGTAGCATCTCAGTATCTGGCAGCTACCTTGAACAAAAAAATAATCTGGCAATCCAAAGGTATATGCTTCCAGTATGTTTCGGAAACTTGCCTAAAGGGACGTCTTTCAATTTTATTTCTTAGTTTTAATAATTTAATTTAAAAATTCTTAGGGTATACCTAATATATTTTGATTATCTTCTTTTTTAAATAAGTATATATATATATATATATATATATATATATATATATATATAATATATATATATATATATATATATATATATATTATATATATATAATTGATGTTAAAATAAATATATTTTATATTTATTAGTTAACATTTACATCACCAAGTTTTTCTTCAAACACCTGCCGGTTGCACACTGGCTGCAAAACAAGAGTTGAAGATAGATCCTATGTGGTGCTATGATTGAGACGTTGGCTGCTACACCAAGGGTCCCAAGTTCAATCCCCGGACAGGACAAACATTTGTGTGCATGAACATGTCTGTTTGTAATGGTTTGGGAGTTTTCTGTGTATAATTAGTATCTATGCATTTACAAAAGTATGTTTATCCGTTATTAAGTACCCATATTACAGGCTTCACTCTTAACTTGGGGCTAGATGGCGCTGTGAGAATTTCAGTGGATATTTAATATTTATTTATAATTATTATCCACATTCGTAACAGATAATGCTGATCAGAATAAGTGTTTGCGGGCACTTATGAGTATTTTCTCACAAATTACTCAATTTACATGTTTCATATATATTTTAAATTTAATTTGTTGCTCTCTTAATTGTCTGAACAAATATTGAATACCCATTTGGTGTGATGGTTGAGACGTCGGCTACTAGACCGAGGTTCCGGGTTTGATCCCCGCGCAGTACAAACATTTGTTTGCATGAACATATTCGTTTTGTAATGGTCTCGGTGATTTCTATGTACTTACAAAAATCAAAGTAAATAAGTATGTTTATCCGTTGTTGAGTACCCATAATACAGGCTTCACGCTTAACATGGGGCTAGATGGCGCTGTGTGAATGTCAGTGGATTTTATTTATTTATTTGTAAATACATCGCTTTAAATAAATTGTTATCTTATTACTCAAGGAAGTAAGTATTTGTAAAGATACCTTTGGTTGTTCAAGTGGTATAAAAATCCAACTACGAAAAATGTCAAGATTTTTGTAACCAATTTCCCGACATAAGTATCTTCTCACTACACAATAATTAAATTTTAATATTTAAATGTGTCAACATTAGATTTGCACTCGTTTCTTGGCGGGCGCGCGCTGAATACAAAATGAGTAACGGGAAATGCGCGAAATTCCGGCGGCCATATTGCTTTTAGCGCCCTTTACGAAGAGTTAGAATAAAATAAAGCACTCTGATTAAAGTGTAAATGAACTGAATTGATATTTTGAGCGGTGTTTTTCGATGTTGTTTGGGACGTGAGTGCTATCATTTTCTGTCACAAGTCAGTGTTATGAATTTTAATCGCAGAATATTTTATCAATATTATTAACACCTTTTTCAGATTTTATTAGATGAACTTTTAAAATGCAATTAGTACTTACATATCAAAAAAATACATTTATCTTTCCATTTTAAAAAGATATGTTGCACAGCTTTATACGTAGAGTTGAGATGAGCGACAAATGCAGTAAAAAAGTGATTGTTTTTATAAACTCACCCAAACAGATATGAGAAACGCAATATGATGATGATAAGATATTAAATCAACTCAAGAATGAATTAAAGATTGATACTTCTTTGTATTTACAAAAAGAAGAATGTTTGTCCGTTCTTTAAAACCCATATTACAGGCTAATGCTTAGTTTGGGGCTAGATGGCGCTGTGTGCATGTCAGTGGCTATTCCTATTTTATTTCGCTGATGGTCCTGTTAAATGCCATATTTTCATAATGTAATTAGATTTATTAAAGCTTTGTATCAAAGGCTAGTAACAATACGGTATAAGAAGACGGTTTAATATAAGTTCAAAAATAAAGATACCAAAATAATGGCGCAAAATATTAGCACGACAGTCAAAATCTTATTTTACTTGTGCTTCTTGTTTTCTTTTACCGGTAGTTTCTCAGCATTCGTTTCTTTCTTTTTACAAAATATGGTTTGCAGCAACACAGAGACAAAGAAATCTTCTTTTTTCTGCTTAATGTAAGTAGTAGACAGCTCAAAGCAAAACAGTCGAGTTCGTGTTACAAATCCTCAATTAGCAGCACGGTTCAGTTTATGCCGGCGTTTAAATTCGTTAGCAGCGGGCGACGTTGTGTTTGTTCATAAGCCAAACATTAAATTACGTGTGCAGACAGGACATCTTATAATTTTTCATGCAGAGCATGTCTTAAACCAAAAATTTTCAAAGTATTTTAAAAAATCTGTCGGGAGAAAATTTTGTATGTAATTTCTGTTACAATAACATAAAAACGTTAAAGCTATACTATATTTGAAAATTAAGTAGTAGTGCAGTCTAGTTCCTCCGAGAGTGCAGGCCGATCGCGTTATTTTAAAAGAAACGTTTTGATTATAATATGGGTGTAGTTACGATATCCTTCCGATCCTGTAATAGTTGACATTTTCGATATTCGGTATTGCCATAAGGTTCAGTTTCAATTTCGCATGAACTTGCTGTCAAATGATTAGCGCAACCAAAAAGTTGTATTACGGTCCAAGTGTAGTCACGTTTAGCGGGATCGGCCCGCTTAATGAGATAAAACTTAATATATAGGTACTTAGCACATACTTCATTTTGGATTCTTCTTATAATTGGTGAACTTCCTTCCTTCCTGTTCCTTCGGAAAATAAAGAATCTGGAAAGGGAGAGTAAAAAGATTAAATTAACAATTAGTGACCGTATTGGGCTATAAAATGTTGGTATAATCCAGAAGCATTCATCAAAGAGTAATTGTTGCTTTTGTTACGAGAATATTATTTCACTGCACGTCTTACCATTTATTTCTGGAGGTTCTATTTAAGCACACAGCTATGTACACTTTTATTAATAACCTACAATATTTAACGATGAATACCACAGATTTTCCAATACAGGAGATGGGGCAAGCCGCGTTTAAAGTGCGACAAATGTAAGCTCAACGATCATACACTAGTTGCCAGTTTACGCTCTTTGAGACGAGTCAAGACGCACGAATATTAGAAGAAATTACCTTTTTTTGCCAAAATGCCATCCTGTGCAATTGTAACATGCCATCATCGCAATGAATCAGTAAATTTACCAAGAAATATAATAACTTTTCACAGGTAAGAACCGGAAAGAAATTGCGACACTGGGACTGCCTATAAACTTGGCGGCTTGTCCAGTCTAATTGTATATTCGGATGTCTGTGATGAATACATTTATGACTTCTGATAATTCAAATACATTTTATCACAATGCCCTTCTGTATTGCTAATTGTTTGGCATCCACCATCAATTGCGTATGTGAGTTGCGTAGCTTCGCTAAGTGGATCTCCATTTTAACTCCTGAAACAAGCCGGTTGAGGCTTTCAGTCGGATCTCGCATTTGCATGATTGGCATTACGCTGATTACCGCGTCCCGCAGCCCCCTGCACTTCTAAAACCGTAAACGTATGCAAATTGAGGCGTTTTAAAGTTTTAGTGGGTGTGATGACGAAGTGATTTTCTCAAAGAACCCTATTCAAATGTATTAAGGGATTTAAATAAATGATAGTGTTAAATATTTACTATGTAATTTAAAAGAAAAAGAACCTACTTAAAACTAGTGTATCAAACATTATACAATTTTAACGAGTTTGCTTGGTTTCCTATTTAACTTAAGAGTGATATTTAAACATTCAGCTAGCAAATGGGTGGTAGAAGACCATTGGGGGTTATAAGATGTCAATAAACCAATATATATTTTATAGCAGTTGCTATTTTCACTATACTGAAATGAGCCGTAATCACACTGACTGTCACGGGTCTCCACTTCTGTAGTACAAATATATATTAAATTCTTTAAAAGTCTTTTTTTTTTGCTAATTTGGTAAAATCACATACCAGTAGCTTTTGAAAGCTTCTCCTGTGTTAACTTTTATAATACTCTTCAGATACTAAATCTGTAACTTAACTTCGTAAGGGTGTTAGGGGTCCCATCATACGCCGTTTTGACCCCGAGCAAACTTCATCTATTCGAGATGCTTCCTTCCTAATATCGAACGATGCTCTTAAAACTCAATAATATACATCCTTCAAACCAGCGTAGTGGGTCATGATTCCAACTGCCTCAATGATAAAAATTCATTGGGAAAGGCTTGTATCAACGTGACAGGTGTAGTAGTAAACCATATCAGATGTCATAAAACCGTTTAAAAACCTTGAAACTACAGTTAGTGTCTGTTTGTTCATTAACATAACTATAACGAATAGGTACCTATAATACGAGAAGTACATAAAGAACATGTAAACTACCTTACATACTAACTTACCTAAATTAAATGTAATATTACACGCTCGAATACTTAGCAGAAAACTATACAAATTCTGTTGTTCGTGAGACTTAAGTCTCGGCTAGGTATCCAATGGTTTAAAGAATACTTATAATTATAGTACATATTTTAACATGGATTGCGATTGTGACTGTTGTATATTACTAAGAAGAACGTAAATTCCAACGAAACTCTTAAAAACTTTGTACCTATATCCAAACCTATGTCCGCAAATCCAGCTCTGTAAGGCAGTACTGAATGTCCTCTGCCCTCCCCGCACCCCGCCTTACTCGCCGAAAGTGCTCCAGAAAGTGTCGTTTATGTACTCAAAGCATATGCAAATGGATGTTTTAAAATTTTAGGGAGCGAACGCCACTTTAGTCCCTGAAGCACTTGCGAAAATCAAAATGTAAATCTACCCTTTTATGTTTACAAATCTTGTAAATGGGAGCGTTCGTTTTATTGACTTCGGCGCGGTAGACATTAACGGCTGTAGGTGAAGCGCTGCTCTCTGTAACTATGTTTGCGTTTCCACTTAATGGCTTTCACGTTTTAGGGAAAACTCCTAGTTTTCATATTCATTGAGATAACAAAATCGTTATAAGTATAATATCTTTGGAAAAGGGATATTTTAGTCATATAACTGGTTGTAGGATGATAAGTACTTATTAGAATTCCTGCTTCCATTATTCATTTCACTTTCCATTTTTCTTTTGTATGTTGTACCATTATAAATATTGATTTTTCATGGCAAAATGTTACTTTCTCTTTACTTTTTTCGTAAATTATCTGTCTTTTTTATTCAATTCATGATTTCAATAACATTGACAGACAATACGCATACAAGAATACATATTTGATACTTTTAAAACCATTGTGTTCCCTTTCAAAACCTTCTCCAGCTGAATAGACCGACCACTAAGGAAACTAGAACTTAACTCTGTAATATAAGGAGATTGGTTTGAAAAATATCTAGCTTAATGAGGACAACATTCAGCAGTGCGATAGTTTAGGGAGTAAGACTTTAATTTGTACAACCTTAACAGTATCCTATAATCATCATCAGCCAATAACGTTCCACTGTAGGGAACAGACGTTCCCACACATGGCTATCCATGGGCAGATTGGGCCGTAACCCACCAATGCGGGCCTAATATGGATCGGCAAATGTTAACGACGAGAACCTAGGACCGCGGCTTAACGAGCCCTCCGAAGCGTGCTCCCGTAAAAGATGATCCCGTGGGATCATCTTTCTTTTCGTAAAATCAGGTGATTCAGCCAACAATGACTTAAACAACTGAAAAAAAAATACATATAGTGAATTTGCACGTTACGGCGTCCGTGCGGGATTTGAACCCATGACCTCGAACCGTGCAGCGATCTAAATCCAACGCTAGACCACGAAGGCAGTTCTTATAAACTTATGTCTAATAATATAGATACAAACCTTATTGATTGTTGTGTAACAATGTGTTAACTAATATATAACGTTTAGGTTACTCTCCGTTTACCGTAAACCGATAGTAGGAATAGGAAGACGTCGGTCTGCAACGGACGGGTGCGCGCGCGCCGCTCTCAGCCGATCGGGTTACAGCGCCATCTAGCCGACTCTCGCGCTGTGAGAAAACATTTAGATGCATCGTTATTTTACATCGATTTTGAACGAATATAAATATATACATAACCGCGGCTTCAACCGAGTTACGGAGCTATCTCCTTCATTGCAATTTTTTGTGAAGAACCTGTATCCTACAATGATAGGTTCGAGACAGGTTTATGTGAACGAATTACCTACTCTCACTGAAATTAAAGGGTAAAGGGTCTTCTTCGTGGGTACATCAATATTCGCCTGTTTCTCCCGCTAAAGCGGTTATGACTTTGGTAAAGCTATTTTTTAAGTTAAAGGCTGAAATTACCCTTTGACTGCCAATAACGCCTTAAGGCGCCAGACATAATAGATTTTCTATTAGGACTGGATTCCTGGCGTTCAATGAGTTAATGGAAACTAGGCCAAAAGATTTTTGCGACGTGTGGTGGCTGCAGATAAGAATACAAATATCACCACCCCGAGTCACCTTGCGTAAGAGGTGGCTTAGGGATAAATCACACTTTGTAGGGAATGGATACAAAAGCTATCTCATCCTATCCTTCTATATTTACTGCTATCTTCAACCTGCCTGTGGATATTAAAGAAACACCGTTTACTATCGTGGAGTAGGCCTTATATCAGGATTGGACTGATACCGGCTGTTAAAGTAAGGAAGCCAAAAATCTTTACGACATAACTTAGATACTACTCCGCTACATACAAATGTTGTACTGCACGTGATCGATCTCGAAACCCTTGGTGTAATATTAGACTTCTGAACGATTACCAGTTCATATTGTTTCAAAACAACCACTGTTATTACTTACATACTTACTAAAGAACAACTTGTAAATTAACATTACAGTTTTATTTTTACGAATGTTTACCAGAGTTATGTTTACCTGGTGAATAACAACGTGCGCGTTGTGTTTCGATGACTGTGTGAATAATTTTACGGTAATCCGGTATCCGTAGGTCCAAAATCCCCTTTTTGTATTTCCTTGTCCCGCTCCTTTTTTACGGTTAATAACGTTTTCATAGCTCACAAGCGAGTTTCCGTGAAAACTTTATCATGATGGCCCTACGAAAAAATTCCTTACCTCTCTAGCCTCCACCAATCTTTCGTAAAACAACGACCATCGTGCTCTGAACATCGTCTTAACATATTATACAGTAATATGTATCTACCAAATGATAAAATATAAAGGTGTTGATTACCAAATGACACATTTTTCATCGTTTAAAACATGCACGGGCAGTGGTGCGAAAAACAAGCGTTTCGCTCCAACGCTTGGACGTTCCAGAATCGACATTCAAACTCGGCTCCGGTTACTATCTGTCATACCAAGATATTGTATCGATATAATCGCGTTTGGTCACTGTTTTGATGAGCCATGAAGACAGCATGGTAACCACATTGACGGCTTTTGTTTAAGACGGTAAGCATTTGTGAAAAGGCTTGCTCCTGCAATATTTAACGCAACAAAAATAAGTAGACTATACAAAATTATTATTGTTGATGACAATCACTACAAATAAAACCATTGAAAGAAAGAAAGGAAATGTTTTATTTGTCGCATCAATTACAAGTTACATTGAAAGTAACCCTATAAGTGAGTTCAACAGTATACATACATCCGAACGATAAATACCTTATTAGCAGTCAACTTACCAGCGGTTAGCGTTCGTATACATCGACTGGCCGGTAACCACACATTGTCCGGCCACATCATCGTCACAGCCACTGGGCCCTCTGCACTCCGGTATCATGTTCACATACTCTATTAAACACATGATAAGCATCTGATAGATACTGTACCAACCACAGATTATAGAAGCTATCGAATGTAAACGGATTTTATACTCCTGGGCATGTATCATGTGCTCGATGTACCTGATAACTACGAGTATGCCTACTATATCATCTCGCTTCAGAGATACTGACTGTCATATCTACGGCACTATATTTTCGATCTGTCAAAATAACTTGCATTTCACATTTCACAATTCTCGATCGAATCGATCGTTATGTTTTACTTATTAGGTTACGAGTGGGTTTGAATTAGTTTTAAGACTATTTTGAATTCTATAAATAAATTATGTTTGTCAAGATTATATTATATATATTATATATGCTTACTTTTGTAAATTGGATTTGATTAAAGGCAATTGTCTAAAGTTTTATAAGAGTTTTTGATATGCTTGAAGCTTAGTATAGGTATGACAATATTTCGCTTTATTTAAAATATTTATTTTACTAAATAAAAGGTTGCTTAAGATTGACAAACAAAAGTTACGAGATTTCGTGTAGATTTGAAACCAACGGTGGTGTATTTGCATCTAGATCAAGTCCCAGATATCAAATAATTCGAGTACCTATAACCTCATTAAACTAAGAAAAATGCAAAATCTCTAATTCACGGGATGGCATCTGGAACTGCGGTGAACTTACCTATTCGTAGAAGACTCAGTCTCAAGATATGACTGGTAACATAGTGACGTCGATCGAAGGCAGTTATCTCAATAATTTCCATACTAGTTGTACTCTGTTTTATGACTGTTTATAGTCCACAACTCGGCAAGAGCCAACCCTTAAGTTGGTTAGCCTTTAAGTAACCTTAAGTAAGTTCAACTAAAACATTCCAACAGAACCTAAATGTCAAATCAACTCAAATGAGACAAACATTAGCGGTGCGATGGTAAATCGATACGATTAACTTAAACTATTGGTTAATGTATCGGTGACGAGTAAGCCGAGACAGCTGTGGTCACACGCACACAATCACTTATAAGTTTTTATCGTAACTAAGTAGCTATGTACACTAACACAAACTATTCTTTGTTCAATTAAGACGTATCGACCATTGAATCGTAAATAGGTAGGAAATATTGTTAAAAGTAACGGATATGAAAGATGTAGAGTCGTTTCAATTGAAAAAAGAGTTTACTTACATTAATATAAATGGACTAATAGGTACTAATCTAAACCCAAATAGTATTTTCTTAAAGTAATCAATTCATCTAATGTAGGTAACAACAATAACAACGCTTTTTTAAAGATTTTTCAATGGTAATTAAAACCAAGTTTGTGGAATATTGTTTAAATATCTTTACACCCTTACCTACACAGGAACCTTATTTACTAACTCTAGTTAATTACTGTTTTCCAACAGCAATTTTGCGTTACTTGTATTTGGCAGGCATATATTTATATATGTTAAATAATAACGATATCTCCGAAACAATTCTAACACTTAAAAAGTTTATAAATAACCTCTGACATGGTTTTATATAACTAAGGACCGCCAGCTAAACCGCGAAACGTATGTGTTAATACTATGTGGAAACTTAGCATTCGGGACTTCAGGTTATTCAACTCGCAAATGGCTGACAATGACTTGCACTATTTCCTTCTTTCGCAGTAGGTATATGAACTTACGACACCGGGATCAAACTGAAATCTGAACAGAATAAGGAATCAACTCTTTTTTACCTCAACCTCCAATAACAATCCCCATACATATTATAAATAGGTGCGTTTCACTATCACTACTACATTGTGAACAAAATCCCTGTTCTCTATTGTTTTAAAACATATTTTGATGCGGTATCTTAAAAAGAGTACTTAATTAAAGACGAAGGTAAGGTTGCATAGGCAAGTAGAGAATAACTGATAATTTAAGAGATTACTGATGTGATGTCGTTACTAAATAGATCAAAATAAGAATAAACCTACAGTTCAATAAAAGCCCGCGATTGTATATGTATATATTTAAGGACGACCCACAGTAGCCCTTTATTGTCCCTTATTTTTCTCGAATAATAATATAATTTATAAAGCTAATATAACATCAAAATAACAAATGATTGTATTGGGTAATGACAAAATAGCTGTGAACATTGTATATAGAAGCTGTTCTGTAGTTTAATTAGTATAAACTTTTCAAGTCAGACCAGGTATGAAATATTGGCTAATTCAGTGATTCGTCACACACACACGTTCGTTCCTTTGGGAGGAAGTACTGAAATTTTCATTTTCCATTTTTCTGAGCATGAATTGTATTGAACCAAAGTGCACTAAAATTTAAACGAAAGTGCGGTCAGAATCGACAAATTTAAAACAGTTTTGACCTGTTCATACCGCGGTGTAAAACAACCCATTCAATAAGGGCTCTGAGAACCACGTTTCGAATCCTTTGTGGTGCAAAACGACTAAATACCCCATATAATAGGTAAAATTTTATTGGGTCTAATATAATTGGATTAGAGCTAAAAGTGTTTTTCTGATTTTAATTTAAATTAAAAAACCTTTCTCATTTTTATATTTCCAGTGCATTAGCATTTCGCCAAAGCATACTAGTAGTCAAAGATTTAAATCGTTAAGCATAGTCCATTGTTAGTCAGGACGGCGTATCCTGATCAACGAAATAATGGGCGAAGGTAAGGAGTCGACTCCACATCAGATTTGAGTTATTACATCCTCTCTTTTAGTTTTTTTTAAGTATATATACATACACAAGAGTATGTTATAATGTTATGTGTATGTTTATGTTGTTATGTTTTGTTTATGGGCGGCGGTGTCACTTACCATCAGTTGAAGCGTATGTTAGTTTGCCTCCTATTCAATAAAAAAAAACAAGAACTTGAAAAAATATCAGTGTTGCAATTATACAGTGTGACATAAAACTATTACTTGATTGCTTTTTACATCGGATCACGGGTACCACTCCGCAGTGTTTAGTGTCGCGATAACCGCAGGGTCTCGGGCACATCTCGAGTTTCAGCGCAACTGGGAAATAATCTCACGCCTGCCGTTTTGTTAAATTAATACCCGATAGTATAATTAACATGATCTTAATATGTTTGGTAGAGACCCTGCTTATAAACAAAATCCTTCTTAGTAAAATAGAAACTAAAACGAAATAATATTTGTCATTCTCTATTTTTTTATTGTGCGAACTACTGATGTTGGCTGCAGATCGACTACTTTTAATGAACCAAGATGGCTACGCCTCCAGTAATGTGACCTGTGTCAAAAAATATAATTTTAAGCAATAATAATACAATGTAGTAAATAAATTGACGGGCAAAACAAACAAACAATAACAGCCAATAGCCGTCGAGATTTTATCGAAATTTCAATTATTTTTCCTTTGATAACATACGCGTGGATAATGATACCTATGTTAACACACATTGGTGTGGCAAGAACTAAATATGTGGGCAAGGTATATTTTGCGAGGCCCCCTGATGTATGACGTGATGGATGGCGCAAGAGACAGATTCTATTGCGAAAAAAAATTGGATACCGACTCAAAATAATATTCATAAAAATGCAATCTTCTCATTATTATTATTTTACTGTGTTAAAAGTTAAAAACGAATATGTGGTAGTGCCTTACGCCGCCTCTAGGTAAGTGAGAAATAACGATGAATGAGTTATAATGATCTGTATTAATGATAATTACATGGTAGCAAAGCTTGCATAGACAGCTGTTATTATAGAAACTAAATTTTTCAGTTAGGTATCATGACCAATACAAGCAGCAAAAACCACTAACCCATGTTACGGGAGTCTTATTAAGTTACTATTATTTATCACGCAAGGGTACTGTAGTCATTGTTTATTCTTACACGTCCGCTAATTAGAAATTATGGATATGATGACTGCATTTAACTTACATAATTTAACGCACAAAATACAAGTGCAATGGATTGGTCAATTATGTCGCAGAAACGAAGGCCGGGGAGTATACGAGTTGTGGAGACCGCATCTTGGCAAGCTTAGCGTAGGACGCCCTCCGGCACGATGGACCGACGACTTCAATAAGATCGCTGGTGGATCAGCAAAGATGTCTGAAAGAAAAGATATCTGGCGCCAAATGGAGCAATATAGTGCGATTGGTTGTAGAGATGCATCCCTATGCTAACAGCTTAAAGTCAAAAAGATTTTCAATTTTCGAAAAAAAAGCGGGTCTCTAGTGTTCGTAACATGTACGAGTATTACCCTAATACAATACCACCTCACATAGGTAATTTAGTAGAAAACCTAAACCGTCGCTTTATTTATGTCATTCTAATCAATACGTCAACTTTTTATTAGTGAAGTAAGAGTTGCATGAGGTAACATAAGATTTTAGGGTGAGAAACGCCTGAACAGAAACAGAGTCTATGGCAGGATAATTACATATCACCACTTTTTCAACACTAATCTTCAGTAATAATATAAATCACACGTCCTCTATCAGTACATTACGCATAATCATATCGCATAGGAACTGGGAAGTGTTCGATTGTCTCCCCTATTACCATTGTATTACAGACACAATTACGCAATAACACATCGGCGAGTGTAGGTATATTTGCCGTTAATTCACTCATGAATAGTAAAAAGCCATTCCCGCTCGGGAGCATTAATAGCTTGTTTTTGCCACCTACACTATGATTAATTCTTGTAAAACGGTTGTTTCTTGCTATTATTCAGTGTTTTGCAAAGTGTCTGCTACAAGTTATCTAGTTTTTTCATGTGTTTCGATCGTTTGAATCGGTTTCCAAGCCATTAGGCGCGGAGCTCTTTAGATATTGTATCGCTTTTAGTTTTGTAACTGGCTGTCTATCCAAACTATCTGACTAGTATAAAATACGAAACTCAATAATTAATGGAAACCGGAATCATCATCAACTTATAAAGTCCACTAAAAGGATTGGAAGTCGGAATATTTTTACATATTTAAATAAATATAATAAACTTAATTTCTGACTTAAAATATTAATAAAATAAAGTATTCAAACAGCTCAATATCAACACATTGCATACATTGTGTGTACATTTATCATAAATCGCAATTGAATCGAGCAAAAACACTTTCCCGGAAACGTGTCGATGTTTATACGTGTATATTAGTTTACGCAGGCAAAGCTGAAGACAATTAGAGCTCATTCAATAGTAAATAATTGATGACGTTTCTCGTTCACTCAATTATATTAAATAGAGTGAATGTTAGCGGTTTCCCGCTTTGAAACAATAACCATAATCAGCAGAAACATCTCGCGAACAATGACATTGCGTTTTTGCCGTGGTAGCCATGAATAACTAAATAATGAAAATACGGAATATACGCGTAACAACTTATAAACGCGCTGATGCATATTTGAATATTAAATGTCTGTTAGCGATGTAATATGTTAAACGGTTTATTGTCCGTTGCAATGCATTGCAATTATAATAATTCTAATTTACTTTTCTTTCTATGTATGTTAATTATTTTGTTCTACAAAATAGGAATACCAAACATAGATAATTGAGTTTCAACATGTATGATCGCAAAGATATGTTCTGTAAATAGTAAAATATCAAAATATATATAACTTAAAAAACACATATTAGGACAATAAGAAACTGCAAAGACATATGGATATATTACATATGGCTTCTATGGCACCTATCCCTTGAAAAATCAGGGCAACATCTTTTTTAAAGGAATAGATGCCCTTGCGATGCTCTTTTTTTTTAATAAAAAACAAATGAGCAATGATTAACATCTAGACATGATTGAGGGCCTGGCGACCTGTACTACCGGTATGTACTTATATAAGTATATACCCGCCTGTTATGGGTATATACCCATAACAGGCGTCAGTCGCTCACAAACTGATATTGTGTCCAACTGCTATGTTGTGAAAATGATAAATTGTGATTATGCTTGTGAGTGAAATAAATTTGATTATTATTATTATTATATGGTTTATGAATCAGCAAGATAACAATAAACATTGAATGGAAACAGTGATTACGTGTAAAGTTACCTATACAACAGAGAAACAATATTGAAAGCTTTGACGCGTTCGTAGGATTCGGCGAGGATTTGAATGCACTAACAATAGCCCATGGCCCCTGGATTAAGGAAGTTAGGTTTTGAAAAGGGGTTCCCGCTTTACTTACCTTATAGTTTTTTCTATAAAAACATAACTTTAAGGAATCATCATATCTAACTGAAACTATAAATATTCAGCCTTAATTACGTAGTCGAAGTTACGCAGGATATTTAATTTTTTATACGAATTTTAAATCGTCGTGTGATTTGGATGAATTGATAGGCACAATCAGGTGAGCGAACTGGACGTCTCGTTCACATAATTTTATAGAAATACACTGTTATCCATAGTTTTCACAGCTCTCATGACGTCACCCTAGCATTTTACCCGACTTCTCACGACGCTGTAACTGTTCACCTAACTGCCAGTAAGCGGTGCACTCGTAATGCTTAAAAATTAAAAGTTATTCTTTACGAAACGTGTGAGAATGTTTAATTAATTAAATGGACTCTGAAACACCCACACGCCATGTCAATGAAAGTGACAACATACTTATAAACGCTGACACAGTAACGGGGCGCATGTTCTCAGACTCATTAAGAAATATATCTACATTTCCATAATTTAATTACGCATTGCAAACTAATTTAACGAGCGGCGATTTAACCAGATAAACATTGGTACTCGAACCTAGCTAACGTTTATCCCGTAATTATTACTCGTTATTCAACATCATATGATTGACGACCCATTTGGTGTAATGGTTAAGACGTCATCTTCTACACTGAGAGTTCCGGGTTCGATACCAAATACAATTTGTGTACATGAACATGTCTGTTTGTATTGGTCTGAGTGTTATCAATGTATTCTATGTTTTACAAAAAAAATGTATGTATGTTTATCAGTTACTTAGTACCGTAATGGCCGTAATACTCGTACAAGCTTCATGCTTAACTTGGGGCTATAGATGGCGTTGTGCGAATTTCAGTGGATATTTTTTATTAAATTTGGCAAAGTAATAAATAGCATTTGTATAAAATATAGTATTTTATAGACTGGTTAAAATAAAAAAAAACTTGACTAACCTACTACCTTGACGACCTAAGATGTGTTGTCGTTGGTTCACCATTCGAGTGGTTTAATAAATTAGGGAAGGGTTAAAGTAACGATTAATACGTATGCATCAATTATCCGTTACGCACACAATGATTGGTTCCACATTTGGCCCAGAGTCATCGAGAATTAGTTTCGGGCGCGTTACCATGTGCGGCCACTCATTACGACCTGAGCCGCGGCAAAAAAAAACGCCTTCCACTATACAATACGGAGGCGCATGACTCGCCGCTCCGCGATCAATTATTAATAAAAAAGCGGGCCGCTTCATTGAAAGGGCGATTAGCTCAATATTTATATGGAATATTCGGTATCAACGGCGCTTTGTGCCGATAATTCGGTGGGACGTGACGCGGCGCGTTTGCCCGCCGACCAACTGCTGCGCGCACATAGACGCGTTACGCGATAATTTTTCACTTAACTTGTGAAAAGTGAAAGTGTTCCCTATGGGAACTTTATTAAAAGTTTATTAAATAAGTTCTTGACACCTAACATATGAGGCTCTCAACTGATATTCCATTCATTTTTTAGTTCAGGTTATTGAGTGATTCTTATCTTCATTTTTTCGCTTTGACTTACTGCAATAAACATTTGAAAACAACAGCTTGTTTTAAAAACATTGTTTTGTTGAACAGTTTAGTATAGTGGGTTAGTAAGCACGATTCAGCGTATGTAGCAATTGATTTCTAAGAAAAAAGTATACTTAATAAAAAAGCACAAGCAATTGTTATTTTATTAATTATTACCTTTTTTATATATCACAGCTGATAAATGTATACCCTCGCTACGAAGCACTTGCCTATTAACAAACTAAATACAAAAACTTTACAAAAATATTCATAGAGGCAAATGCGAGACCTTCGCGCTAGCCAAGCTCATTGTACTGCCGAATTGACTACGGGCCTTTGAAAAGAATACTCCGCCGTGAAAGCTCATAGCGGCATAAATTTGTTTAATCTGATACAATTCCTCGCACATCAATCACTCGGCACGGTGAAATGAATATCGTGTCGATCGGGGAAATATTTATTGAACTGGATGACTATAGTTTACGTGCAGAACTCTAATGCCTTATGTTAAATATTTCAGTAATAGATACTACTTTGGCCGCTGCACTATTAATTAGCAACTAAGCTAAAATCGGATGACAGTCAGACAAGAAACATAACATAGACACTTAAAATGCAAAACGTAGATACCTCATGAATTGGCCAAACTATGCACATTAAAAACAAACAAAAGTATGGCAACCCAACAAAAAATGCCCCAAAAAACGTAGTTACTTAAGTAGGTAGCAATAATTTATAATATTTGAATGGTATTAATATAATGCAGGTTTCGGCATCAAATCGATTACGTTTATTACAAAATTTTATCGTCACCTAGTGACCATAATGCTGAAACTACAGGAGCTATCTATCCAGATCAACTAAAAAAAAATTGTTACGTACCTAATTACTTCATAATTATTACACTCAAACTTGTCTTCTATACGTAGAGTAAATCCAAGTGCGTGGGTGGTCCTAATTTACTCGACACTTAATAGTAGAAACTAAATAAAAAAGAGATTACGATTCGAAAGGATAACTGTTTTAATGTTTAAATATAATTATAAGATTTATAAGACATATTGTATGAACATTTTTACATTTTGTATTGCCAGTATATATATACCTATTAAAAAATATGTAAGTACCTATCGAATAGTATCAATATGTATGTAGTACCTACCTAAACTATGAAATCAACTTCCTCTTTGGAATCGCTGGTGTAGGTAAACTATAACCGACAGTAGCCACACACAAAATGGGCTGTCTGCTTTGTAACTAAAATATAAAATAAAAACATGTGACTACTTCCGATTTCATATAAGCGTCTTCATAAATATACAAATGAACATGCCAAAAATATTGAATACCGTTACATTTCGTTTCGTAAAAGATTTCCATTGTATCACTGAAAACAAACATTTACACAAACAGATAATCACATAACAATAGACAGGGAAGCCGGGCAAAACGATTTTTCAGCGGAGCTGATGGTAATGAAGGGGCATTTTCACGAGGTTTGGGTCGGCATGCAAATGCGGCGGGTAATGGCGCGCGAACGCTCTACACGCTCATACGTCGCGAGTTGGAACACGCGCGCATTGCGAAATCGGTTGGCATAATGACGGTTTCACCTTAGTAATCCGGCCATCCGAGTGACCTGATACGAGGATTAACAACTCATGGACTCCCTTAGAACCGTTACTCTAGTCGAATCTGAACGAGGCGAATTCTGTGGCATCATTTATTATCTTAATTGAGACTAAAACTTACTTTTTTTTCGTACTGACTACTGCTGTTGGCCGCAGATGGCGTTTACGGCTTCACCGGGCCATTGGCGCAGATGCCTCTCAGCCTTAAAATTTACACAACGAGGGGCGTCCCAGAGTGGGACTTAAACCTCGGCTTAGGGCATTGCGGGTATAAAACTTACCATCACCGAAACTCGTCATCTTGCTTGGGTACTTCAATCTCATCTATTTCTGTTGCCATATCAGTTTTGCTCTACGTGTTCTAAATTGAAGGGAGAGAGCGAATAAAATGACTATGACTTAATATCACATAAGCTAGCAACTGCGCTATTGTTTCTTTTTCATGATTACTGGTAAAGGTAGGCGAATTAGCCACTCATTTACATAAGAGAGAAGTAGAGGAGGTCCCTCGTCTCTCTCAATAAAGGTGTTCTAACCCGCCGTGCTAAGAAGCTGATCGGACAATAACATCTTTTATAAAATTATTCTTCTTAAACTTAGGGCCCCTGAGGGAGTCAGCGTCAACTTTTTATCTCATTTGCTGCACTTTATTTGAAAACGTTAGTGTGTAACGTAGATAACATAAATAGTAAGTGTACTCGAACCCTGCAATACAAGTAAAATTTTTCCAGTGTCATTTATTATTTTATACTTATATATAGAGTAAATTATTTAATATCTTTATGAACTCTCCTAAACAAAAGCCACCATACTTATATAAACATTATTTTTTCACTTGACATATCACAACCTAACTTAAATGACTCAGGCAGTTAAAAATGCCATGTCTGTATAACGATTTTAATCAACAAAAATAACGCATCTAATAGCATTTGAGGTGCAATATCCTCGCATGTTTATTATCCACTTAACCCCAACAGAATCAGTACCACTAACGATGTAAAACATCTTGAATAGCATAGCGATGAACCCATCCAAAACTGTCTTCATAAGAAAAGCCCCTCAACCTTGAAAAGGGCGCAGAATACAGCATGAAAGCGCCTCACAATACTCTTTTAATTTGTCATTATGCAGCAATAAAAACATTGTGAACAAGAGCGACAAAAAACTCGTTCAGTCTCTGACAAAAACCGCGAGCTAGGGCGAAATTCGCAAATCATCCCGCCGTAATGACGGCCGCTTCAAAAAAATTTAAATATCAAAAGGCCGGACGGGGCAACGTAATGGTTTAAAATCATTTTTCATTCGTGAGTCAGAGATGGAAACGGTAGCCATCGACTGCGCTTACATTAACTTGGCGCGATTAGTGTTTTGGAGCCGGGCCATCTTTCATTTGTTGCCTTCTTCGAGAACAAAATAAAACACAAATAAAAATAAAGTTGCTTTATTAATTAAAAAATGGGCCAACAGATTTATGTATAAAACTGGGCGAACACGTATCCGTTCTAAGTATGCTATAGCCTTTTGTATATACACGACGAAAAACATTGTTTGGAACAACAGGTTTATGTATAAAACTGGGCGAACACGTATCCGTTCTAAGTATGCTGTAGCCTTTTGTATGTACACGACGAAAAACATTATTTGGAACAACAGGTTTATGTATAAAACTGGGCGAACACGTATCCGTTCTAAGTATGCTGTAGCCTTTTGTATGTACACGACGAAAAACATTTGTAAAGAAAAATGTTACCAAATTTGAAATCTCATAATGTAATAACATAAGTTCTTATATTGACAGTAGGTATATTACAATTTTATTTAAAAATATTTTACAGAGACATTTCCCTTTGTAGAATTGTTTTCTAGAACGTATCATTTTACTTTGTACACAAAAAAATAACTTATATTTTAAATTCGAACCACAAATTTTTTGAGTTAAATCATTTGTTTTTCTTCTTCTTCTTTTGAGTGTTCTCCAATGGTGGCAATCCACTATCGAACTCGCTGGCTGTATGCATAGAACTCTGCTTGTTTGTTACGTTGCTACCAAAACCACCGATCTTCATTTTGGGGAATCTAAACAAAGATTGCAGCCGGTGAGCATTGCTTTTGAATTAATGAATACATTAAACATTCTAACAAGTAACAATCATGCTTTTAGCATAGCTGTATACATGGCTGAAGTGTAAGAGTGGTAGTGACATCACTGGTTAGGTTGTCCTTCCATAGCTAGCATAGACAGCTTAACGTCCGGAAACATATTTCTTTTCGGGCAATCGGAATTCAGCCTTTAATGTTTAAACCAAACTGGGAAAAATCGCACCAAGTGACTTACACTTCCCCGCACAATTTGAATCGCATTATATTATATATGACAACACATTTTTTTGTAATAGGCATGATGACTGGGTCCTGCAATCGTAAGAACTATTTCATATTATTACAAATCTGGGTTAAATATAACGATGTGCTTACTCTCAGCTCGAAAACTCATGTTTTATGAATTTTATTAGTCTTCAAAGTTAGATGGGCAAGTCCATTTTTAAAGTACATTAATTGTAAAAAAAATGTTAACAAAAGGATAACACATAAAATTTAAAGCAACTTTTGCTATGAAACCGTTTTAGTAAACGCAACATTTAATATAGTTGTAGTACAAAATTCACAAACTATGCGTACTTATTACTGATGCGTGACGTCATAACTAGGTAGCCATTTGTATGAAGCGTTTTTGGGAAAGTGCATAATGTGTTTTTAGAATTGGAAAATCTCTGTGAGTTTTAATGTTAACGGAGTAATTTTTTTACCAATGTTTCTATTATTATGCGGTCCATCGATATAATAACAGAAAAAAAAAATTGTCATCATCCCTATTATTGAGACTTCGGCAACTACACCAAGGGTTCCGGGTTCGATCCCAGCCCAACATGTCTGTTTGTATTGGTTTGGGTATTTTCTATGTATAATATGTATGTATTTACAAAAAAAAAGTATATAAGTATGTTAAAAAAAGTATATAAGTATGTTTATCCGTTGTTTAGTACCCATACTACAAGCTTCACGCTTAACTTGGGGCTAGATGGCGCTGTATGAATGTCTGTGAATATTTATTAATACTATAAATATTGCAGATCACGGAGCGATCTAATCTAATCCAAAGTGGCTAAAACACAAAACGCAGGTACAACACCGAGGTAAAGTAGGTCTAGAAAGAGATAGTGGAAACATGAAATAGTGAGTGAAACTCACCCGGGCCTCTTCTTGTTTTCATCCTCATGCACTGTGAGCCTGTTGACGGGGCGCTCCTTGGCAGCAGGCAGGCCTTTGGCGCGTCGGGCCAATGCTGCGGGCGTGTCCCTCAATGCGAACGCCTTGGCAGCATGTCCCAGATGCAGCTGGCGAGCGTCCAGCCACTGCGCACCTCGCGAGGGTACCCGAGTAGAATCGCACCCAGGACGTGTACGCTGCACATAATAATATTCTTTAAGTATCACATCATCTAAAAGCGTCGGTGGCTCAATGGTGCGGACTGTTGCCCGCCTACCGGGAGGGCTGAGGTTCAAATGCCGCCACTTAATAACGTGTTTTCGAATTTTCGAAATTATATGTACGTTATCCGACGCCCTTTCGGTGAAGGAAAACATCGTGAGTAAACCTGCGCACGCCTGCGAAGAGATTCAAAAGATTGTGTGTGAAGTCGGCCAATCCGCACTGGAACGACTATGGCCTATACACCCTTCACGGGTAAGCTCGTGCCCCTCGGTGTGGACGTTTAATGGGCTGATTATATAGATAAATAAGTGTGGATAACTTCATATAATATGCTCTACACTGGAGCCTCCGATAATATACGGGACCGACACTTGACAAATGGGAACTAGTTAGCAACGGCGGAGCCAGGGGAGATGGGGGTCATGACCCCTTAGCTATTTTTAAGTACTATACTAACGTACATTAACAAAATGCCTTATAAGTTCTTAATTTGACTACTAATGTGACCCCCTCCTGGCGCCAAACCTGGATCCGCCCTTGTGTACGTACCCCTGCTAGCCCGCCCAGCCACTCCTGGCTGCTGTGCGCGGTGGCCTCGAGCCGCGTCTGCACCGCGATGGCGCGCGCGCTGCGTTCGCGCACTCGCGCGACGGTGGCAGCGCTTCTAGCGACGAGGATTCGTCAGACTTGCCGCAACCTAACACGTTATTGGGATAAAAAGCAGTATATCATAATATATTCGCAACGCTTCCAGTGACGAGGATTCGTCAGATTGACGCAACCTAACACGATATTGGGATAAAAAAATGTCTTTATTAAATTTAGGTCCATGAAGAACACTTATAAATGTCAAATAAAGCTCTACCACTGAGTGGATGTCAACTGAGTTCAAAAATAAGGCACATCTTTGTAGTATTAGCCGCTCTGCCAATCATAATCGCTTCAATAATATGGCTGTGGAATTATATTTGGAAATCTGACGGTTTATCAGATCAAAAAAGTACATATCGTCGTTTAGTGAGTCCACATCCAAATTTGAAGTGGCAGAAAGCAGGGCTATTACTACGAAGAAAGACCTTATCAAAAAAATCAGTTATTATATCAAAAGCAAAGACTCTAATAAGAGCATCGGTGGCTGATTGGTGTGAACTGTTGAGTTCCGACCAGTAGGGTGTAGGTCAAATCCAGCCACATAGCAATGTCTATTCGAATTTTCGAAATTATATATACGTTTATCCGATGCTCTTACGGTGACGGAAAACATCGTGAGGAAATCTGCGCACGCCTGCGAAGAGATTCAAAGATTATGCGTGAATTCAGCCAATCTGCACTGGGCCCGCGTCGACGACTAAGGCTTATACACCCTTTACGGGTAGGCTCGTGTCCTCGTGACCCTCGGTGGGGGGTCTTAATGAGCTGATGATGATGAAAGATACTTTCATTTCTTGCCAGCAAAATGTTGTTTGCAAAACCATTCGCCGAAAGTTTATCCTACATATTTACATCGTGGTAAGTACTGACTGTATAATTTCAAATGTGTTTGGATTCCTTGGTTAAAAGCTTGAAAGGGTTAGGTATACTTTTTCTCACCTGATACGTTTCTGTTCTAAATGCCTGACAAACTCAGCCTCACTTGGCAATAAGAACATCACAGCTGCTCCAATTTTTGCAGCTCGTCCGGTTCGACCCACCCTGTTTGCATAAACATAACTTGGGTGTAACATTACCATCTCTCTCTTCAACCTATTGCAGTCCACAGCTGGACATAGGACTCCCCATTTTGCGCCAGACCATTCCATAATGTCCTTTTATTAAGGTAGATTTAGTTCAGCACTGGACTGGGCATACGGCTTATATAATGGTAATAATACTTATCTTAAATATAATTAAGTAACATTCCTTATTAGCTTTGGTTTGTCTTAGTCTTATTCCGCGGCAAATATAAAAATATATACAACAATCTTAAATTGTGAGCGTCGGTGGCTCGTTGGTGTTGACTGTTGTTTTTCATAAGAAGGGCGCAGGTTCAAATCCCGCCACGTACCATGCACGTTTATCCAACGCTGTGCTGTGAGAAAACCTGCGGACGCCTACTAAAATAGATTCAAAGGTTGTGCGTAAAGTCGACCAAACCGCACTGGGCCCGCGTGGATGACCTTTCCTATACGGGTAGACTCGTACCTCTCGGTTGGGACGTTTAATGAACTAATGATTTTAGATTGTTCATTGAAATAATCTCATAATAAAATTCACACAAAGTAAAATATTTCCTATCTGAAGGAAGCCACAGTTATAATTCGTATAATGCATCGTTTCCTAAAGCGAAATTCGTCGGATGAATGCTCATGTTTGTGTGTACGTACCTATGAACGTAGTCTGTGGCGGAAGCTGGCGCGCAGTACTGGAGCACCATGTCTACACGTGGTACGTCGATACCACGAGCTGCCACGTCCTATTTTGCACAATAAAAATTTGCTCAAATAACATGTCAGCGACCAATTGGGAATAATGGTTGTGAAATCAGCTAAAACTCCAGTTACAAGTTAGATCTCCGATCAGTATAAACATTTTAAAGCAAAAATACGTCTGCTTGTTCAGACATTTGACAGATTAACTTAGGGCACTATGGTGCTTAAATTCATTAATTAAATAAGTTTAGCTAAAGTTTTTCAAAGTTAATTATAAGAACAAAACACACATAAAATAATAGGTATTTTATTTAACGACTTTAATAACATCGTATTTTATTATTATTGTAATAACGGCAATGTTCGACGACAGTAGTTAGATAGTCTTTATTTATACAATATCTATGGTATATCAAGCTCAAATATTCATTATTTAATATAGACAACATCTTCAGTAGGTACCGTAAGAGGGATTAAATAATTGAACAGAAGCTTCATTACGCTGAGAGCCTAAAGGCGGCGCGGTAGCGGCCGCCCGCTGCGAGAAAGATTGCTCCTTTTACAATCTCCCATATAAAGAACCACCGCGTCGTTTTAATGTAATTATTAAATCACAGAATGACTCTTTAATGGTGCGCAACGAAGAAAACTCGAATACGAATACGCTGTTTTTGCCATTAGGCAGAAAAGAAAACTCTTAATTTGGTTTCGCTTTTTTCGCAAAGCACATATGGCCGAGTAGAAAAATAAAAGTATTCTTTAAGATACTGTGGTTCGCATTAATCACTGTCAAAACTGGGCAAATCAAATCGACTATAATTAAACCTTAGAGTTATTTTAAGATACCGATGCAACTAAAGTTGCTAAGAATACTGAGGACTTGTAAAAATTATAACGAACCACGGTATGATAAATAATTTGAATATTTCATATTTATCAGGACCATTAAAATTTTGTTATTAAAACAGAAAATAAAATAAAATGTATGGACGCAAACTACGGTAACAGTGTCTCACAGTCAGATTGTTATTATCATTGTTGTTCCTTAATTGAACAGTCAGCACTCCAAACCCGCTACCAAACGCGCGAATTCCTTACAATTACAACATGATCAAAAAAATATGAAGCAGCGATAATGGTAACATAATAATCTCAATTTTAAATTATCACGAATAAAATCTTTTATACTACATTGCACCTGCGCGGTCACTTTTATGGTTTCACATACAACGAATTCGGCGTAAGTTAAACACTCACAGCGAATACTAGTGATGTACCTTTTTTCTAAATAATTTCGTTAACAACCAGAAACCAAATAAACGTTACCAACTAATAATATAGGGAAGGTTATGCTGTATCTTCTTAATAAGAAAACTGAACAAGGCGAAACATGCTGATCCAACGAGGATTCTGTGTATTATTCAATCAAATGTAATCATAAGTCTTAGTAATCTAAGGCAGAGAGCAAGGAAAAATGGCGTGTCCTAAAATATGGTGTAACTTATCCGAAATTTGCTCACTTCATATTTAATATGTAAACTAGCGTTTCTAGAAATCCTTTTTCTCATATCAAAGCAATATTCAGTATTCGATTAGATTCAACTGTAAAACAAGGTAGATTTTGAATAACAGATTTTTTTGTACTCAATGAACACAAATTTGAACGATTGTAAAATTTTACAGGAATCCGCTTCATATTATGGGTTGCACCATTCACCAAGGAACTTTTATTAAATCGTGTTCATATGAGTGGCTAATCAAAACCGCGCAGTCAGCAGCTTTCGGATCATTATCCTCACCGAAATAAAACTTTTTATATAATGGGCGAACACATTAAAAGCGTGCCTATTATGCTACTAGTGTTATGTGACTACTGAACTTAGAATTTGAAATCAAGAGCGCTTTGTCTGCTCTAATGTTAGGCGGTGAAAGGTGTTTTCATTCGATACAAATACTAGAAAAGTGTTGCCATGACTCCGAGTAGAAATTTTCTTCGACTCTTTTCTTTTTTTATTATAACATGCATGTTTCTTTACGTATCCAAAAAAATATTTTTGATTCAACTTTAACTTCATTAACTTCTTAAGACTTTTTAGTGTCATCAAAATAATAGCCACATCGAAAAAAAGTTTTCAATCAAATTTAATTAAAGGATCTAAGGTAAGTACCTATAGGAATACTATCGCGTAACTTGCTAACTTGTTTGTATCGGTTAGCTTCTCACAAATTATTTCTATTGTTAATTTCAATAAAAAACAATACACGTTCTTTTTCAATAATAAAACAACAAAATCAAGAAACGACATCTCTTCAATAGCATAACAGTTCGTAATTGAATGTATTACGTATTGAAAGGCTCATGTGAAAGCCTTTAATTATATCCCAAGACAGCAAAGCAGAAGCGAACGTGTCGGCGGCGCTTACAGTTGTAATAAATACGGATAATAGTGTTTAATCGAGGCCTATTGTGTGCTAGAAGCTATGGGAGCCGACAGAGGGCAAACGAATGACCAACTAATAACTCCGGTCCAACAACAATTAACTACCGAAGCGAGATGCTGCGGTACTGCCTTTGTAGTTGGATTAAGAACGTACGCCTGTAGGTGGCGTGAATCTTATGAATTTCATCACATCACAACCGTTGAAAAGCCAACGGTGTTAGATGACGAATGATTAATCTCGAATAGGTACTCGCGTATTATAATTTGTTTTGAAACGTGCTGCCATTATTACTTGAATTACAATGAGTGTTAATGTCTTGTAACTAATGTGGTATAAATTACTTCAAGTCATTGAAGTTTTTTATGATATAAAAATATAATAAAGCTTACTGTGCATATGAGAACTCCATTTCTAGCAGCGCGAAACTGTTTGAATACTTCCATTCTTCGCTCATGAAGCATAGAGCCGTGCAAACTGAACATTTCTAAATCGACACGTATCAGACCACCTTCGGCTGGGTCTTGATAGTCGACCTCAAATTCAGAATCATTTGAAGATTCCTAAAATGATTTAAAACAATATAGTCAGCATGCAAAATTTTCAATACTAAAGTTTATTGATCTATAAACCAAAAATACAATATACGTTTTTACAAATTGTAATACCACCGGATGAGTTATTCTATATACTGTTTTATTACACGAAACTTACTTCATCTTCGTCATCACCCGCTTTTCTTTTATTAGACTTCTTTTTATTTACT